>SRLM01000164.1:4126-57662 GCA_015708895.1 Populus ilicifolia
AATCACCAATACATCACCATTAAAATTGATTTGGACCAAGACTTACTTTTTCTTGTCATTTAAAATCTATTTACACTTTTTCATCTTTGAAAACAAATCCATCAATTATTTCCAACCAAGTTATTGTTAATTTAATTTCTCTTGAGTTGTTTTATTTGTTACCTAGCTTAATTTCCAGATCTAGCTCTCTGTGGATATGACCTCGATCTTACCGAGTTAATTGCTACATCGCACACTCGTGCACTTGCGAGTTAAAACAAGCCGATCATAAAAAGCGGTCAAGCAGTATTCTTTATGCTTTGTTTTCATTAATATCAAGTTTATGCCTTTCATTTCCTTTCCTTTACTTAGTTAACTTTTATGTTCTTATTTTGTTTATCTATTTTTCTTTCTTTCATTATGTCTAGCTAAGTTAATTATGTCAAGGTGAAAAGGTTACACTAATGGTGTAAGAATAAGTATAATGTAAACTTAATATGGACTTTAATGTTTGATACTAACATGTTTTATATTTGTTATCTTTTTCTTTTTTTAATACTTTGCTTGTTAAATGATTAATCTTGATTTATGTTGTATAACACTTGGTACAACAAATGCTTAGCACTTTCATAGCCCATATTATATGGTATAACCGACACTTGAGCTATGAAAGGAACTTGATTTGTTGTTAACATAAGTTATAATCATGAATGCTTGACGAGATTTACAAGTATTAGCATTAATCGAATAAGATGACTAATGTAATCATGTTAACAATTTATAATTTGATTGGAACCTCCTTTGTGTGTGGTTTTCAATTGAATAATAAGAGTTTATATTATACTTGTTTGACATACCATTAGTGGAATCTCTAACCTTGACATTTATTATTATCATTGTTTAATCCTTACTTCAATATTTCATCTCGAAGTTCTCATCTTCTTCTTCTTCTTTATTATTGTTGTTATTATTATTATTATTAGTATTAGTATTATTACTACTAGTATAATTAGTACTATTATTATCATTATTATTATTGATGTTATTACTATTATTATTGTTATTATTATTGTTGTTGTTGTATTATTGTTATTTATAATTTGTACAATAACCTCCCTGTGGTTCGACCCCGGTCTTGTCGGGTTATTTATTACTTTAACACTCCTACACTTGGGAGAAGACATCAATCTTTTCGTTGTGTCAACAATATTTAAAAGTATGAGCATTATTCGAATAATATAACTAATGTAATCATGTTAACATTTTATAATCTGATTGGAACCTCCTTTGTGTGTGGTTTTTATTTGAGTAATAAGGGTTTATACTATACTTGTTTAACATACAATTAGTGGATCTTCTAACCTTGATATTTGTTATTATTATTGTTTAATCCTTACATTAATCTTTCATCTCAAAGTTTTCATTAACATTTTCTTTTTCTTCTTCTTCTTTATAATAATTATTATTAGTATTAGTATTAATATTAGTATTATTATTACTATTATTACTACTACCACTACCATCACCACCACCACTACCACCACTAATAATATTACTATTACTATTACTATTGTTGTTGTATTACTGTTATCTATAATTTGTATAATTAACCTTCTTGTAGTTTGATCTCGGTCTTGTTGAGTTATTTATTACTTTGATACCCTACACATGAAAGAAGACATCAATCTTTTACTTGTGTCACTACACTCACCACTCAAAGAGTGTAGGCGTTTCCCACTCGTTGGTGAGTGCGTGTTCTGAGCCAATGACTATTTTTTAAAAGTTTAAACTGCTTTTTTATTAACATTTATAATAACCAAAAAGATGAAAAGCTAAAAATATTCATGAACACCAATTTCATTTTTTTTGGTTTAAAGGGAAATATAATCATTTTACTATTCATGTTAAATATTAAAAGACCAAAAAGCCCTTTAACTTCAATTTTATTTATTTATTTATTTTAAGTTTATTTAAAGCATTTTATTGTTCATCAAAGTATTAAAAAACCCATTTATCCTTAATCAATATATTAATAACAAATATATCTCATGAAAAAAAATATTTTGCTCTTAATATACTAGTGAAACCTTTGTTTCTAAGGTTAAATCCCTTTCAAATCATGACATATAATACCAAATGCAATGTTTTCCTTTAAGAATATTGTTTAAAGTGACTCTTTTATTTTTGTGTTTTACAAATATTTAAAAAAAATCTTAAAATTTTTATTTTTTTATTAACTTTAAATTAATATGTTTTTAATATTTTCAAATTATTTTGATGTTGCTGATATCAAAAATAATTTTTAAAAAGTAAAAAAAATTATTAGTATATATTTTGACATGAAAAATTATTTAAAAAACAACTACAATCATACAATCATAGTGCCGGATTTGCTTAAAATTCCTTAAAATAGAAAGAAAAAAGGCTTGTTTTTCTCGTACACAAATTGAAAAGTGTTATAAAAAAGGCTCCTAACGAGTCTGTTGACCAAAACTAATAGTGGAGGTTATTGCATGAATCGGCAGCTAAGGGATGTAAATGCAAGTTTCACCATAGAAAGGGACCTTAATGAAGTTATTTTTCATTTTCATTTTTTTTTAAGGGACCTTAATGAAGTTATTTTTCATTTTCATTTTTTTTTTTATCATATCTAACGAATTAATTAAAGGGCGACAGAGTGCTTTCTTTGACCAGCAACGAAGGTGCCTCTACTTGCCTTTTCGGTGGTGGACAAGTGGGCATTAATATGCCCCGCTGCCGGTTGCCGATCAGACAATCCGGTCAAAAGACTACGGTCAATTTATCCTTGTCGGCTCCAATATATTAGAATTTGAATATGCAACGCCATAAACTGGACAGGAATAATTGATATTAAATCAAGTAAATGCAAGCATACAAGTCAAATTTTGAAAGTCAATACCAAACGGACCTAAAATATATTTAGTACCTGTACTTTGCTGATTAAAAAAGAAGAAGGGTGGAGGAAAAATTACTATTTATTACAGTGATTTGATGATATTAGGCATCTTTTAAAAGACCTTTCAATTTGTTATCGCAAGTAAGGTGGTTTTTTTACCAATACACAATTATTTTTAATTAATTGTATAGGATTAGATATATCATTTTACTCTTTTTTTTCATAGTAAAAAGTACAAATCTAACCCTATAAAAAAAATATAATGCCTAATACTTAGAGATGTTTTGATCTTTTTAATTTTTTCAAAATAGCATAATTATTTTGATACCTTTAAGAACAAAGGTTGTTTTGTCATTTTGCATTGATTCTTTTGTAGATCTAAAGGTTGTTTAAAAGCCCTTTTTATAATTGACATATATTATATATAATTATAAAATAAAAAAATTGACAACATATGCCATGTAATTAGTACTTAAAAATATATTTTTATCAGGGTTTTATATTATCATTTTGCACTTGAAATATTAATAACTCTTTAACTAAAACATGTTTTATAATTACAAATCTGATACTATAAGATACCTTTAATTTATGGTAAATGTCCATATTAAATATAGACTTATTATATAAATTAAATGATTGATTGATGAGTTTAACAACTAAAATTGAAAAGATAAAGAAAGGGTTAAACTTACAAAAAAGATGCTAATTCACTTCAAAATGAAACACTATTAAGTTATTGGATCATATCTATAGCTATAGATCTTGAATCTTAATTTGGTTTATATAGATAGAAAGCTAAGACATAAACCTAAAATATTCATGAGGAATGCAAGACTAATTCTGCTATTTGGAACTCTAAATTTTAGCAACAATAGAGAAGTTTGAATCTATTTTGCATCCTAGACACTGTTCAGTGTTTAGCTCATATCTCGAGTTCTAGAAGTCCAAATGACCTTAATTTGTCTTTTGTTAGAAAACTAAGATAATTTTGTAGAACTTTTGTCGCAACAATTTATTTAAATTATGATGTTAGCAATGATGTTTTTGGCAGACAAGAAGATAAGGATTGTCACCAAGTCAATATATGGCCTATAAAAGAAGATATTTGTCATGTATTTAGACATCTTGGTTTTTATATGAAGATCATATTGTTGTTTTCTCTCTTTGTTTTTTTGTAATGCATAAGATTTGTATATATTAACCTCTTATTTATGTTTTTCATTTCCTTTCATTTATTTATATCTTATTTATGTTCTTATCTTATTTATTTATTTTTTTCTTCTTCATCATGTTTAGCTAAGTTTATTATGTCAAGGTGAAAAAAGTTTTACTAATGGTGTAAGAATAAATATAGTATAAACTTAACATGGACTTTAATGTTTAATACTAATATGTTTTGTATTTATTATCTTATTTACTTTTAATACTTTTCATGTTAAATAGTTAATCTAGATTCATGTTGTACAACACTTGGTATAACAAATATTTGGTATTTTTATAGGCCAATTATATGGTATAATCATGAATATACTTATGCTATGGAAGAAACTTGATTTGCTTTTAACATAAATTATAATCATAAATACCTAACAACATTACAAGTATTAGCATTAGTTGAATAAGATAACTAATGTAATCATATTAATAATTTATAATTCGATTGGAACCTCCTTTATATATGGTTTCTTGTTGAGTAATAAAAAGAGTTTGTATTATACTTATGTGAGATACCATTAGTGGATCCTCTAACTTTGATATTTGTTTTTATTATTATTTAATCCTCACATTAATCTTATAATCTCAAAGTCCTCTTTAACTTCTTGTTGTTGTTGTAATTGTAATAATTGTTGTTGTTTTTGTTCTTATTATTATTATTATTATTATTATTAATTTATATAGTTAACCTTCCTGTAGTTCGGCCGCGGTTTTCCTGGGTTATTTATTACTTCAACACTCTTATATTTGGGAGAAAACATCAATTTTTTAGTTGTATCATCAGGCACCCACTAGCATGTGGATTGTCCTTGCACTATTCGTGGACGTATGTAAGGTTGTTTGACAACCAATCATAGCCTTCCAAGGCAATGTTTAAAAGGTGTTGATGCCCTAACTTGACATAGTATGTGTGCTCCAAGATTCATAACAGTTTGGTGCTAGCACTATTTCTTTTTCCCTTTCTTCTCTATCTCCACCTAGATTTTTACACCAACCCTTTAAAAATTCAAGAATAACCCTTTATTTTTTTATTCATTAGATTTAGTCCTTTTTTTTCATTTTATTATGATTTTTTTATCTTGAATAATTTATAAAATTGGTATGCCATTATAATTTTATCCCTCTAATAATTTTTTCATCTTTTTTTATTGCTATTTTTTCATTTAAAATCATTTTTAAATTGTTTTTGCTTGTTTCTTATCAAATTTAATTTTTATTCTTTTGATTGCTAATTTTTTTGCTTTAACAAGTTTTTAAATTTTTTTTTAAATTGGTTCATAATAATAAACTTGTCACGTGCCGATCTCTATATCCATGTCTAGCACACATATAAGGTCTCCCTCTAGGTTCCTTATCTATGTGAACCTAAATATACATACAAACATTTTCTTTATAATAACTCAGTCAGAGTTAAATGCAGCAATGATAACATAAACTAAAGTCCATAACATAAATCAATAGCTTAATACAAAAGTTAATACAAATTATGTAATTATAGAGCTTTAACTATGCATGACGAAATAATATTAGTTACAACAAAAGAGCAGGTTCTAAAAGTCTATAAAAGTGACCTATCAATAAAGTTATAAGCTTGAAAATGATAAATAATGAAAAGATAAGTTAATAATGCAGTAAATAGATAATGTTCAATATGTACATATCATATAATACATTAACAAGGAATATATATATATATAATTTAACACTATCTTATTAGAATGAGTGATTTGACTAGCATACCATAAGATCATAATAATAAAAAAACAAAATCATTTCTTAAAGGCTCAAATACAATTAATCAAATAAGGATTATCAATTCAAAAGAACATAATGAACCATATCAAGAAATTAGTTTTAATAAATGATCATGCTTTACCATAGACAAAAAAATAATACACAATATATAAATTACTAATATACATGATTGTTTTCATATTAAGAATTCTAATATTTATACTAATCCTCCAGTATATTGAATATTATCCACTCATCTGACTCCAAAGTAGTTAAGACTCAAAAGTAGATATCAATGGAAGTCCTACTGATGTTTAATAGATTGAGCACTAAGAGTATCTAAATATAAAACAAGATACACTAAAAAACAACTCAAAACAAAAAACATAAGAGATTACATCTCTAAGATTTGAGACCAAAATGTAAATATAAAAATGAAATAGATCTACCCGATTGATCCCAAATATTTCCTAAACTTTGCAAACAAAAAAAAATGATCAACCTTTATCGTTTGGTCAACTTGTCCATCAAAATCTATGAACTGGTAGATCAAAACTAGAGAGGAAAATCGGTTAACCAAAGTCAAACAAGCCAACCAGTCAACCAATTGATTGGGATTTTCAAATTCTCGATCCACTAGTCTCCTAACAATGGAAGATCCTAAATTCTAACTCAAAACCTAACATAATCAACCTATAATAACTTAACCATAACAATTAATATATAACTCTTCAATTAATGTATCAATGTAACCCTGAAACATAAACTTCAAAACCTTAAACCTTAATAAAATCAAAATCAAAGCTAATTACCATAATTACATATTAAAGCATAAATCTTACCTTAAACATTTAGCTTCTCCAATCCTTTTTCCCTTTCTTTTATCTTTTCTTCTTTCTTTCTTTATTTTTGGTTTTCTATCTCTTTAAAATCTAAATACTCTTTTTTTGTCCTCTTCCTACTTATATTTGATTCGTACTATAAGATACCTTTAATTCATGATAAATATTCATCTTAAATGCAGGCCTATCATATAAATCAAAAGATTGATTGATGAGTTCAACAACTAAAATTGAGAATACAAAAAGAGGGTAAAGCTTAGAAATGTGATGTTGGTTTAGTCTAAACTAGAATACTATTTAGTCATTGGATCATATCTGAAGTTGTAAGTCTTAGATTTCAATTTGGTTTATATGACTAAAAAGCTAAGACATAGGTCTAAAACATTTATGAGGAATACAAGAGTCAATTATGCTTTTTTAGAAGTCCAAATCTTAGTAACAATAGAGAAGTCTGAATCTGTCCTGCAGCCTAGACACTATTCAATATTCAGCTAATATCTTGAGTTCTAGAAGTCCAAATGACCTTAATTTTTTTTTTGGAAAGCTAAGACAATTTCTCAGAACTTTCATGATTTGTTAAAAATTTGACGTTAGTAATGATGTTTTATTTAGACAAGAAGATAAGAATTATTATGAAGTCAAGAGTTGACCACCCACTTAATAATTAGTCATCAAATCAGTAGTACTAAATTTTAGCCTATCAAATGATGCATTTGCTATGCATTTAGATATCTTGGTTTTTAGATCAAGATCATGTTTTTTTATTTCTTTCTTTATATTTTTATAATTTTAAAGTTTTATTTCATGTTATATTTTTCTTAATCTCTTGTTTATGCTTTTCATTTCCTTTACTATACTTATGTTCTTATATTGTTTATTTATGTTTCTTTTCTTTATTATGTTTAGCTAAGTTTATTATATCAAGGTGAACAAGTTACACTAATAGTGTAAGAATAAGTATAGTATAAACTCAACATGGACTTTAATATTTGATACTAACATGTTTTGTATTCTGATTAGTACTTAAAAGTGTATTTTTATTAAGGTTTTATATCATCATTTTGCATTTGAAATATCAATAACTCCTTAGCTAGAACATGTTTTATAATAACATATCTAATAATATAAGATAGCTTTAATTTATGGTAAATATTCATGTTAAATGAAGGTCTATCATATAAGTTAAGGGATTGAGTAATGAGTTCAACTACTAAAATTGAGAAGAAAAAGAGAGGATGAAACTTAGAAAAGATATGCTAGTTGTATTCATGCATTTGGTAATTAAATTATAACTAGAGTTGTAGAACTTGAATTTAAGTCTACTTTATATGGATGGAAAGCTAAGACATAGGTCTAAAACTTTCATGAAAATCCAAGACTCAATTTTGTTGTTTGGAAGTCCAAATCTTAGTAATAGCAGAAAAGTCTGAATCTATCTTGCAGCCTAAACACTGTTCAGTGTTCAACCCATATTTAGAGTTCTAGAAGTCCAAATGATCTTAATTTTTTTTCCCTAAAAAGCTGAGACAATCTTCTAGAACTTTTATAATTCAATTTGTGTAAATTCTAATGCTAGCTATAATCTTTTTGGTAGACAAGAAAATAAGGATTGTCACCAAGTCAAGATTTGGCCACCCACTTAATAATTAGTCATCAAATCAATAGTTTTTAATTTTGGCTTATAAAAGGAGATATTTGTCATGCATTTAGACATCTTGGTTTTCAAATAAAGATCATGCTCTTGCTGTCTCTTTATTGTAATGTTTAGGTTTTGCTTATATTAATCTTTTGTTTATTCTTTTTATTTCCTTTCCTTTACTTAGTTAACTTTTATGTTCTTGTCTTGTTTATTTATGTTTCTCTTTTTTATTATGTTTAGTTAAGTTAATTATGTCCAAATTATATCAAAGCATTTAGAAATGGTTATTTATGTTTCTTGTCTAATAGTGTAAACTCAATATAAACTTTAATTTTTGATACTAACATGTTTGTATTTGTTATCTTGTTCACTTTTAATACTTTGCTTGTTAAATGGTTAGTATAGATTTCTATTGTATAACACTGGTACAACAAATATGTGGTACTTTCATAGCCTAACTATATATTATAACTGATTAGTACTCAAAAGTGCATTTTTATCGTGGTTTTATATCATCATTTTGCACTTAAAGTATCAATAACTCAACTAAAGTACGTTTTATAATAATCTATCTAATAATATAAGATACTTTTAATTTGTGGTAAATGTCTATTTTAAATGCAGGCCTATCACATAAATGAAAGGATTGATTGATGACTTTAAGAACTTCAATTGCAAATGCAAAGAGATTATCAAACTTAGAAAAGAGATGTCGGTGCAATCCAAACCGGAACACTGTTCGGTAACTGGGTCATATCTGGAGCTATAAATCTTAGATTTAGGTCCATTTTATATGGATGGAAATGTAAGACATAGGCCTACAACTTTCTTATGGAGCCCAAGATCTAAAAAGGCCATTTTGAAGTCCAAATTGTAGCAACAACAAAGAAGCCCGAATCTATCCTCCAGCCCGAGCACTGTTCAGTATTTTGGCCATATCTGGAGTTCTAGAAGTCAAAATGAGCTGAATTGTTTACACAAGAAAGCTGAGACAATTGCCTAGAACTTTCAGGTTTTCAAGTGGCTCTAATTTTGACATCATCAATGACGTTTTGGGCAGACAAGAGAAGATAAGGAGTGTCACCAAGTCAAGGGTTCGCCATCTACTCATCAATTAGTCATCAAATCAATAGTTCCCAATTTTGGCCTATAAAAGGAGGCATTTGCCATGCATTTAGGCATCTTGGTGTCCAGATCAAGATCATGCTCTTATTTTCTCTCTTTGTATTCTTTATGCTTTGTTTTCATTAATATCAAGTTTATGCTTTTCATTTCCTTTCCTTTACTTAGTTAACTTTTATGTTCTTATTTTGTTTATCTATTTTTCTTTCTTTCATTATGTCTAGCTAAGTTAATTATGTCAAGGTGAAAAGGTTACACTAATGGTGTAAGAATAAGTATGATATAAACTTAATATGGACTTCAATGTTTGATACTAACATGTTTTATATTTGTTATCTTGTTCACTCTTTAATACTTTGCTTGTTAAATGATTGGAACCTCCTTTGGGTGTGGTTTCCAATTGAATAATAAAAGTTTATACTATACTTGTTTGACATACCATTAGTGGAACCTCTAACCTTGACATTTGTTATTATCATTGTTTAATCCTTACTTTAATATTTCATCTCAAAGTTCTCATCTTCTTCTTTTTTTCTTTATTATTGTTATTACTACTACTACTACTATTACTACTAGTACTATTATTATTATTGTTGTTGTTGTTGTTGTTGTATTGTTGTTATTTATAATTTATACTATAACCTCCTTGTGGTTCGACCCCGGTCTTGCCGGGTTATTTATTACTTCGACACTCCTGCACTTGGGAGAAGACATCAATCTCTTTGTCGTGTCATTAACCGACACTTGTGCTATGAAAAGAACTTAATTTGTTGTTAATATAAGTTATAATCATGAATTCCTAACAAGATTTACAAGTATTAACATTACTCAAATAAGATAACTAATGGTATTCATTTATAATCTGACTGGAACCTCGTTTATGTGTGGTTTCAAGTTGAGAATAAAAAGAATTTATACTATACTTGTTTAAAATACAATTAATGGATCTTTTAACCTTGACATTTGTTTTTATCATTACTTAATCCTCACATCGATCTTTCATCTCAAAGATCTTATCAACTTCTTCTTCTTCTTCTTCTTCTTCATTATTATTATTATTATTATTATTATTATTATTATTATTATTATTATTATTATTTATAATTTATACAATTAAGCTCCCTATGGTTTAACCCCGATCTTGCTGGGTTATTTATTATTTCGATACTTTATACTTGGAAAAAGATCTCAATCTTTTAGTTGTGTCAAGTTTTTACCACTGTTTTCAAGGAGATAAATTCTTATTCCAATTATAGTATTTATTTTATTTTTTCTTTTCACTTTTCTTGTATCTAACTTTGTTTCTTTTGTTTTCTTCTTCCTTTTATTTTATTCCTACACTTGCATGAGAATTTGATCATGTACATCAAGTGCTAGACTTTGTAGGGTATCCTTTTTATTTTTAGAAAATATGGCAAAAGAAAATAACCAATCACTTCATAATGAGAATAACTATGTTAAAACCTTTAGAGACCACATAAATCCCACAAGAACAAGTGCACCATCATACATAGTTTCCCCACTGATGCATCTCATTTTAATTTTAAGCAAGACATTATTCAACTTTTACCTTCTTTTCATGGCTTAGATGTGGAAAATTCATACTTGCATTTAAGAGAATTTGAGAAGGTCTGCAATACTTATAATGATTTAAATTGTAGCATGAATACCATCAGATTAAAGTTTTTTTTTCTTTTTCATCAAAAGATAAAGCTAAAATATGGTTATAAAATTTAAGATTAGGATCCATTCATGCTTGGGATGAAATGCAACAATAGTTTTTAAAGAAGTTTTTTCCTTCTCATAAAACAAACTCTTTTAAAAGATAAATCACCGCTTTCACTAAAACACTAGGAGAAACATTTTACCAATACTATGATAGATATTAAGACTTGTTTAATACTTGCTCTCATCATGGTTTTGAAACATGGAGATTGGTTTTATATTTTTATGAAGGGTTAATACTTAAAGATAGGCAAATGGTTAAATTGACGTACAATGGAACTTTTGAAGATAAAGATCCTAACGAAGCAATAGAGTACTTAGACTTGTTAGCTAATCAAAATTAGGACGTCGCAGATACTTATATGGCACTAAGTAAAACTCAACCTCATACATCTAGTGGAGGTATGTATAACCATAGGGAGGATCATGACCTCTAAGCCAAGTTTGCATCTTTGGCTAAAAAAATCAAGGCACTAGAGTTAAAAAAAAAGTGGTAAATTACAATCTATTCAAAATATTGTATGTCAAATGCATGAAACCAATGAACACTCAACCAATGACTGTCCAACTTTACCTTTCTTTAAAGAATATTTTTGCAGCTGTCTTTTTTGATAAAAAATAACTCCCACATGCTTCAGAATGATAGAGTTTAATGACACTACTTATCTCATTATCGGGGATGAATCTTTGAAATATATGATCAGAACAATATTTGAATAAGATAGGATCATCCCAATAAAAGTTCTTCACTTCGTTCAAAAACTTTTCTTTATCTTGAGTACTCCAATTAGCTGACAAATCTCCTAAAGCAAGAAAATTAATATTTTTATCATACTAAGACATTGGATAAAAAAAAGTATTCATGAGGAAAGTAATAATCGATTGGTGTGATGTCAAATGTCAAATTTGTTGTCACTTTTGACAAAAGATCCACATCAATATTTTTGGTGCATTTTTCATTTGTGATTTCTTCCTCAAAATAAATCATTTGCAAATTTTCATATTCATCCAACTCATTTTTGATTAAAGTAGATTCAAGTTGGTCATAAACTAATTCGTCAATATGATCTACTTCTTGTAAATCATTATCATTTCTAGGTTGCTTGCAAATATTAAAAATATTCATCTCTAATGACATGTTTCCAAATGATAGCTTCATTAGTCCATTCCTCCCTGGCAATGTTGCCAAAACTTCATTCGACGAAAAAATTGATGTCTTCTCTCAAGTGCAAGAGTGTCGCAGTAATAAACAACCTCACAAGACCGGGGTCGAACAGTGTTTTGGTTTGGATTGCATCTCTTTGTCCTTTTAATTTTAGTTCTTAGATACATTATTCAATCCTTTTATTTATATGATAGGCCTCCATATTTAAAATGAACATTTACCACAAATTAAATGTATCTTATATTATTAGATATGCTATCATAAAACATGCTTTAGTTAAGGAGTTATTGATACTTCAAGTGCAAAATGATGATATAAAACCTTGATAAAAATGCACTTTTAAGTACTAATCAGAATACGTCCATTGGAATTTTGATCGTTGGTAGTTCCCTATTCCATCACTAACTAAAATAAAAAAACCAAACATCAACCATCTTACAAACGGCGAACCGCGCGAAAAAAATCCAATAAGAACTTTACCGACATAATAATTTCATTTATATTTTTTATGTTAATCACTGATGGAAGGGCCGTCAGTGATTGTGGCATAGTTGGTAAATGATTAGTACTCAAAAGTGCATTTTTATCATGGTTTTATATCATTATTTTGCACTTGAAGTATCAATAACTCCTTAACTAAAGTATGTTTTATAATAATCTATCTAATAATATAAGATACCTTTAATTTGTGGTAAATGTCCATTTTAAATGTAAGCCTATCACATAAATGAAAGGATTAATTGATGACTTTAAGAACTTCATTTGCAAAGGCAAAAAGATGATCAAACCTAGAACAGAGATATCAGTGTAATCCAAACCAGAACACTGTTCGGTAATTGGGTCATATCTGGAGCTATAAATCTCAGATTTAGGTCTACATTTTATGGATGGAAAGTTAAGATATAGGCCTACAAGTTTTATATGAAGCCCAAGATCTAAAAAGGCCATTTTCAAGTCCAAATTGTTGCAACAACAAAGAAGCCCGAATTTGTCCTCCAGCTCGAGCACTGTTCAGTATTTTGGCCATATCTGAAGTTCTAGAAGTTGAAATGAGCTGAATGTTTTACACAAGAAAGCTGAGAGAATTTCCTAAAACTTTCATGTTTTCAAGTGGCTCTAATTTGGATGTCATCAATGACGTTTTGGGCAGACAAGAGAAGATAAGGATTGTCACCAAGTCAAGAGTTGACTACCTACTCATCAATTAGTCATCAAATCAATAGTTCCCAATTTTGGCCTATAAAAGGAGCCATTTTCCATGCATTTAGGCATCTTGGTGTCCAAATCAAGATCATGCTCTTGTTTTCTCTTTTTATGTTTTGTTTTCATTAATATCAAGTTTATGCCTTTCATTTCCTTTCCTTTACTTAGTTAACTTTTATGTTCTTATTTTGTTTATCTATTTTTCTTTCTTTCATTATGTCTAGCTAAGTTAATTATGTCAAGGTGAAAAGGTTACACTAATGGTGTAAGAATAAGTATGGTATAAACTTAATATGGACTTTAATGTTTAATACTAACATGTTTTATATTTGTTATCTTGTTCACTCTTTAATACTTTGCTTGTTAAATGATTAATCTTGATTTATGTTGTATAACACTTGGTACAACAAATGCTTGGCACTTTCATAGCCCATACTGTATGGTATAACCGACACCTGAGCTATGAAAGGAACTTGATTTGTTGTTAACATAAGTTATAATCATGAATGCTTGATGAAATTTACAAGTATTAACATTAATTGAATAAGATGACTAATGGAATCATGTTAACAATCTATAGTTTGATTGGAACCTCCTTTATGTGTGGTTTCCAATTGAACAATAAGAGTTTATACTATACTTGTTTGACATGCCATTAGTAGAACCTCTAACATAACCCATACTCATAAAAATACAACCCTGGTTGGAGAAATCATCCAAATTTTAGCTGGAAGAGTGATGCACAAACTTCACAACCACCATTTCAAGCACACCATAATTTCTAAAATTCTCATAGATGTGCACCTCCTTATGCTCCACCTTCTAGAAGAAATCTTGAGGAAACATTGCATGCATTCATTGAAAAGCAAGAGATAATCAATACTGAACTTGCTCAAAACATGACAAATTTTAAAGATACTCTTGCAAAATTAACATCTGCTCTTAGTTTCCAAGAGAAAGGTAAGTTTTCATCTCAACCACAACAAAATCCCAAGGGGCAATACAATGCAAATGCAAGTAGTTCCAGAAGCCAACACATGGATCAAGTCAAATCAGTCACTACTCTTCGTAGTGGTAAGGTTATTGAAAAACCCTCTCTTGAACCTTATGAGAAAGATGATGAGTCAATCTCTGAGGATAAGGAAGGGGTTGAATCTGAAAATTGCAAAGAAAAGACTAATTCTCCGCCAGCACTTCCATTTCCTCAAGCCATGACTAAACAAAGGAAAGTCAATCCCAAATATGAAATTTTTAAAACTTTCAAACAGGTAAGAATCAATATACCTTTGTTGGATGCTATTAAACAGATTCCTTCCTATGCTAAATTTTTGAAAGATCTATGCACTGTGAAGAGGAAACTGAATGTGAAAAAGAAAGTCTTTCTAGCCGAACAAGTAAGTGTTATTCTTCAGAACAATAATGCTTTGAAATATAAAGACCCTGGTTGTCCTACAATTTCTTGCTTTATTGGAGAGTATAAAATTGAAAAAGCCTTACTTGATCTTGGTGCTAGTGTAAATTTACTTCCATTTTCAGTTTTTCAGAGTCTCAATCTAGGTGAGTTAAAACCAACTTCTATAACTCTTTTACTTGCTGATAGATCTATAAAAGTGCCTAGAGGAATAATTGAAAATGTGTTAGTACAAGTCAATAAATTCATTTATCCCGTGGGTTTTGTTGTCTTGGACACACAACCTGTTGAAGCATGTAATTCATTTCCTGTTATTTTAGGACGTCCATTTCTTGCAAGTTCTAACGCATTGATTAATTATAGGAATAGGCTGATGAAGCTATCATTTGGAAACATGACATTAGAAATGAATATTTTCAACATTTGCAAGCAACTTAGAGATGATAATGATTTACAGGAAGTGGACTTTCCTGAAAAATTAATTCATGATCAATTTCCAACCACTTCTAGTGAAATTGAGATTGCTGAATCTGATGATTTGCAAATGATTTATTTTCAGGAAGAATCAAAGACAAGTAATTGGAGGCCATAAATTGAGGAATTGTCATCACGATCAATTAAATCCATACCTTCAAGTGTTCAACCACCTAAACCTGATTTGAAGCCATTGCCATCAAATCTCAAAAACTCATTTTTGGGAGAAAATGTAACTTTTTCAGTGTGAAGAGAAGAAACTTGTGATGAATTGGGAAAAATGTCACTTTATGGTAACAAACGACATTGTACTTGGTCACATTGTTTCATCAAAAGGAATTGAGGTTGACAAGTCTAAAATCGAGTTAATTACAAACTTGCCAACACTAAAATCTATTAAAGATGTTAGATCATTCTTAGGACATGCTGGTTTTTATAGAAGGTTCATCAATGATTTTAACGTAATATCGAAGCCCTTAAGTAACCTTCTAACAAAGGATAATATTTTTGAATGGACTGAACATTGTGAAAAAGCCTTTATTAAACTTAAAAACTTGCTTACTTGTGCTCCTGTCATTCAACCTCCTAATTGGTCATTACCTTTTGAAATAATGTGTGATGCTAGTGATTATGTCGTAGGTGTGGTTTTGGGACAAAGAAAAGATAAGAAACCTTATGTAATTTACTATACAAGTAAAACTTTAAATGGTGCTCAAATGAATTATACCACCACTGAAAAAGAATTACTCCCTATAGTATTTGCATGTGAAAAATTCAGGTCCTATCTTATTGGCTCACCTGTTGCTGTTTTTAGTGATCATGCAGCATTGAAATATCTTCTTTCTAAGAAAGATTATAAGGCTAAATTGGTGCCGTGGATTTTGTTACTTCAAGAATTTGATATCACAATCAAAGATAAGAAAGGCAGCGAAAATGTTGTCGCAGATCATTTGTCAAGATTGACAACAGATTCAAAAACTGACATCACACTAATCGATGAATCTTTACTTTCTGTCTCTACAATGCCTTGGTTTGCTAATATTGTCAATTTTCTTGTTTCAGGACAATTGCCAGCTCATTGGAGTACCCAAGATAAAAGAAAGTTAAACGAAGTGAAGAACTTTTATTGGGATGATCCTTATTTATTAAAATATTGTCTTGATCAAATATTTCGAAAAAGCATTCCTGACAATGAGGGCCTACAACATCGAGAATCCAAAGAATGACAATGTTTTCAAGGTAAATGAACAACGTCTGAAAGTTTTCTTTGACAATTTTTCAATTGAATTGGGCGATCCTGTATATAAAGATTGATTTTTTTTTAGTGATTTTTGCTAGTTTCTCTCACCCCGGTCCAATGGTGGATAACGGTACTCCGTGACTTAAGTCAGTTCTTTCAGTTTCCCACAATTACTGATATCTGTGTATATATTTGTGCAATTCTTTTAATCTTTCTTCCAATTCTCATTTGAAAATGGACACTAATCTTGAAAAATTGAAAAAGTATTTTCCCGCTTTTCCTTAGAATGCGATTACAAAAATTTACCGTGCTAGATGTGCAAGATTGAGATTGTTAATGAATCATGGAATTCTTGAAGATATTCGTTGGTTGGTTGAAGCAAAGGTCCGATTATCAGGTGAGTCCTCTAACTCTTTCATTTCACACATGCCTGGAACAGGTAAAAGTACTTTTGTAAATAAGGATCGTGCAAAATGACTGAAAGTCTGTTATCGATGTGCTAGATGGACTTGTAATACACAATGTCGTTCTTTAGGAATGGTATCTATAAACAGTGAAGATAAAATACAATTCATTAAGGATGGCCTAAGTAAGGAGTCTTTAGATAATCTTCTATTGACTCTTGAGACGCATCCTAGTGGAGATGTGCGTCGTGTAATTGATGATTTATGGCCACTATTTTATAAAGAACATGATCGACTTAGTCTTGGGAATCTGACTAAAAAAGACCCTGTTTGCTAGTTTTTAAGAAAACTGGATGGGAAGCCTATCCCCAACCAATAGAGGGTGTTTAAGCCGTTCTTGGACGTAAAACCAAGGGAAGATGTGAGCCACAATCACAACTACCTGTACATATACATGCTTTTTTTAAAAAAGTAAATAAATAAATAAATAAAGAGAGAGAGTGTGTGTGTGAGACTCCAACTTGCCTACATATAGGTGTTATGATTGCTTTTCTAATTTCTCATCTATAAAACCCTTTCTTCCTTCCTTTCATTTCTACTTAACCCGTACATTCAACAAATACAAAAGTGTGTAGAAATGGCAAGTTCCTCAAGTCATCATATAAGAAATATTTGTGTTTTCGGTGGATCTAGTCCTGGAAAAGAAAAGGAGTTTTTAGAATCAGCAAATCATCTTGGTCAGGTGCTAGCTGAGAGAAAGATTCATCTAGTATACAGGGGAGGTAGTCTTGGGTTAATGGGAGGTGTGTCAATAGGAGGTAGTCAAGTTTTGGGGGTCGTCCCCGAAGCTTTAGCACAAGGGACATCATTGGAAAAACAATTGGAGAGGAACTTCAAATCTCTACAATGTCAGCTCGAATGAATGCAATGTTTAACTATGCTGATGCCTTCATTGCTTTACCAGGTGATCTAGGCACATTGGAAGAGATCTTTCATATTTCCTCTTAGGCCTAACTGCACATTCACCATAAACTCATAGGTTTGTTAAATATTAATGGTTATTATGATAAGTTGTTGTCTTTTCTTGATCACGCTGTGGAACAGGAGTTTCTAACATCTTCTACATGACAAATCATAATCTCTGTTGCTACTGCTGCACAATTGGTTGACCAATTACAATCTTTCATTCCTGTAATTGATCCTTCCATGAGTTACATAAATTGGTCAACTAAAGAAAGGTTTATGAATATCTTGTTAAGAAGTATTGAGCAGGTATATAAATTTAACAACAATTTGTTTATCTGGATAGAGTAATGGAAGTTAAATGATGAATACCTTGCTTTGTGGAATTTGCAAATTGTTTTTCTATTTTAACACTTTGATTGCTAAGGACTAGTAATAAGCTAGTTGAGGGGTGTGATTAGTACTCAAAAGTGCATTTTTATCATGGTTTTATATCATCATTTTGCACTTGAAGTATCAATAACTCCTTAACTAAAGTACGTTTTATAATAATCTATCTAATAATATAAGATACCTTTAATTTATGGTAAATCTTCATTTTAAATGCAAGCCTATCACATAAATGAAAGGATTGATTGATGACTTTAAGAACTTCAATTGCAAAGGCAAAGAGATGATCAAACTTAGAAAAGAGATGTTGGTGCAATCTAAATCGGAACACTATTCGGTAATTGGGTCATATCTAGAGATATAAATCTCACATTTAGGTCTACTTTATATGGATGGAAAGGTAAGACATAGGCCTACAACTTTCCTATGGAGCCCAAGATCTGAAAAGGCCATTTTCAAGTCCAAATTATTGCAACAACAAAGAAGCCCGAATCTGTCCTCCCGCCCGAGCACTATTCAGTATTTTAGCCATATCTGGAGTTCTAGAAGTCGAAATGAGCTGAATGTTTTACACAAGAAAGCTGAGACAATTTTCTAGAACTTTGATGTTTTCAAGTGTCTCTAATTTTGACGGCATCAATGACTTTTTGGGCAGACAGGAGAAGATAAGGATTGTCACCAAGTCAAGGGTTGACCATCTACTCATCAATTAGTCATCAAATCAATAGTTCCCAATTTTGGCCTATAAAAGTAGGCATTTGCCATGCATTTAGGCATCTTGGTTTCCAGATCAAGATCATGCTCTTGTTTTCTCTCTTTGTATTCTTTATGCTTTGTTTTCATTAATATCAAGTTTATGCCTTTCATTCCCTTTCCTTTGCTTTGTTAACTCTTATCTCATTTATGTTCTTATTTTGTTTATCTATTTTTCTTTCTTTCATTATGTCTAGCTAAGTTAATTATGTAAAGGTCAAAAGGTTACACTAATGGCATAAGAATAAGTATGGTATAAACTTAATATGGACATTAATGTTTAATACTAACATGTTTTATATTTGTTATCTTGTTCACTCTTTAATACTTTGCTTGTTAAATGACTAATCTTGATTTATGTTGTATAACAATTGATACAACAAATGCTTGGCACTTTCATAGCCCATGCTGTATGGTATAACCGACACCTGAGCTATGAAAGGAACTTGATTTGTTGTTAACATAAGTTATAATCATGAATGCTTGACGAAATTTACAAGTATTAGCATTAATTGAATAAGATGACTAATGTAATCATGTTAACAATCTATAGTTTGATTGGAACCTCCTTTATGTGTGGTTTCCAATTGAACAATAAGAGTTTATAATATACTTGTTTGACATACCATTAGTGGAACCTCTAACCTTGACATTTGATATTATCACTGTTTAATCCTTACTTTAATATTTCATCTTAAAGCTCTCATCTTCTTCTTCTTCTTTATTGTTGTTGTTGTTGTTGTTCTTGTTGTTGTTATTATTATTATTATTATTGCTATTATTGTTGTTATTATTATTATTGTTGTTGTTGTATCATTGTTATTTATAATTTGTACAATAACCTCCCTGTGGTTCGACCCCGGTCTTGCTGGGTTATTTATTACTTCGACACTCCTGCACTTATGAGAAAACATCAATCTTTTCATCGTGTCATATATATAATAAACAAATTGATATTTAAAGGTCATCCTTCCATTGTGCCTGGTACTTGCAAGTGAATTGACCCTACGGTAAAGGCACACAACCTCTGCATTGTGAAACTGCGCTAGAAGAGGCAGTATCACAAGTTGGCACTGATGCCTTATCGTGATCAAAACTTAAGAAAATATCCTCCTCGCTACTTGAAGAACTAGCTGCAATTGTCTGCTGATGACTTGCTATAGATTTCATTCTACATATCTACATAAATTATATAAATAATTACATAATTAACTTTGATTATTTAAAAAATTCAGCAGCACCTCTCCTATACTAGAGACTACCCACAATTTCAAACTTGTAAATCTTTACAATAACCACAAACCAATTGACTCCATTTGAAAATCCTATATATATATATATATATAGAAATACATAAATGACAATTAAAATTAATGAAATTAATCAAAAACATAAAATTCAATAATAGAATAAAATTAAGATAAAACAATGAAATTTAATTCTTCGTTTCCAATTATCATTTTCAAGAAAAATTCAACAATAACAATTAAAAAAGAGTAAATTATCAAATAATTATTACAATACAAACAATAAATAAATAATTAAATTTTCTTTCAACACATCTACATAAATTTATATAAATAATTAAATAATTAAATTTAATTATTAAAAAAAATCACCAGCACCTCCCCTATATTAAAGTTTACCATAGTTTTCATGCCTACAAATATTGCAAAATCAACTCTTACAACCTAACATTTATATATTTTCAACTAACATATATACAAATTCATAAATATCAATTAAAATTAATCAAAATAATAAAAAACACAACAATAATATAATAAAATAAAGATAAACTACTTAAATTTAATTCTATATTTCAATTAATATTTTAAAGGTAAATTGAATAATAACAATTAAAATTTAACAAAATTTTCAAGGTATTATGACAATACAAAATAAAATAAATTTAACAAATAAAAAGAAAAAACTAAAGACTTTAGGAATTAGAAATGTTTACTTTAATAGCATGTTGATTTTAAGATGTTATCTACAAATAATACACAAAACAAAGAACACCATAAAAATAATCATAATTAAAATAAAAAAGTAAAAAAATACAAAGATAAAGAAAGGAGAATACATACCTTTTAATATGTTGAAAACTACAATAAAAACTCCATCAAAGAGGAGAATAAAAGATGAAATGAGGAACAAAGAAAAAATAAACCACGAAGGGGGGGTGAAGGGTTTTATACTATAATTTTTTCTGACAAAAATATCAACAAAAAATAGAATAATATTTTTTTAGGTAATGGCATTAAATTTCGTAGGTAATTTTCAATCGGTATTCAATTGATTTTCGCACCAAAATTTTGAAAATCTCAAGATTTTTTGATTTCCGTCGGCATTGGATTTGTCGTGTCCATCAACAAATCTATTGGTAAATGTGCTGAATGAACATGTAGTTTGACAGTCACATCCGTTAGAATGTGTGCCATATATCGATTATTATGGTATGGACTTTAATTTTTTTTGTAACTCTTAGTAAAATACTGACGGATCACAATTCATTGGTATTGTCATTGATGATTGTGGTAAAATGCTATAATTTTTTGCAATTCTTGGTAAAATTCCAACAGGTCACAAGCCTTCAGTAACTGTGCCAAGCTTTTGCATGTTTTGTTTGAATTGTCTATTTATCCTCCTACATAAAAGCTTAAATTACAAACTTACAACACACACAGCACAATAACAATAACAAACAATTATAAAATAAATATTTAATGTTCTAAAATAGCATCCATAATATTACATTATAAAAATAAGGCTTCACAACATATTTAATCAAAATTTTCATCTTCTCCTCAATTGAATTGTTATCAGCTTCATTACATTCTTCAATGTGGTTATCATCTTCTTCATCAACATTCGTTAGCTCACTAAAGCTCAAAACAACATTCAACTCCTCTGCATTAACATCAATAAGACTATCATAAAAAATTAATTTTTCTTCTAAGTCAATCGAAAGAGCAACTTGATATGATTCAACCAATTCGCTAGCTTGAAAGACTTCATCTATCACACTTGTGTTTTCATTATCATCCTAAACAACTTTGACATGACCCTTAGGTTTTGTTTTTAAAATGCATAACCAATCAACTCTTGATCAGTTTTTTCTAAAAAAAAGGATGTATTTGTAATAAACTTGTTAGCATTGCTTTGCAAACACAAAGACATCATAAACATTGTGGTGTTTAGCTTTTAAGTTGATTTCAATGAGACCATAATGGGGATCTACTTTGATTCCTCTATCAGTTATGTCATACTAAATAGCATTTAAATAAAAACATTCTATTTTGCTTGCTATAATATTGCAGTTCAATGACCTTTTCCAATCAACCATAGTAGTCAACTCCAAACTCACTAGATGTTGATCCCTTAATACAAATACCTATTATATGTCTTTCTTCTATACCCGTATTCTTTAGTATGAGAGACATCCATTGATAAAATACCCGTTATAGCACTTGACTTTTCTTTCAGGACCCAAACTTAGTAAAGACAGTGAAATAGCAGAATTACTTCCCATTTGATGAATCTTGTATATTAAATACAACAATAATTAATAAACAAATATTCTAAAATATTGACATATAATTAATTACTATGCAAGAGATAATGAGTTTGTGATAGAACTTGCATTTGTTCTGAACTATGTGACAAATTATTCATCTTGTAATTAAAAGATCTGGCATTCGATCAGCTGTGAGTTATTAGACAGTAAGTATCATCATTTTTCCTACAAAGTTGTTCCTAATTATATAAGTTTATGATATCACAATAGATAATTAAATAGTACAATCTTGATAAAGTTTAAGTCAAACATCTATTTACTTAATAAAAGGTCTCAGCTCATCAAAATTAAATAGAACATAATTGTATGCTTGTCTAAACTCTATTTTAGACAAATATCTTCCTTTGACAGTATTTTTAGGTGTGGGTCATTCAAGATTGGAAAATATTGACAAGTTTCCACTTCAAGACACTTCACTGCCATCATCATATCGTGAAACACGATTGATCCTCATTCTTAAATGAAACTCAAAATAGTATGAGATAAATATTGAGATCTCCTTAACAATATAGGTCTCATATATTGATGCCTCAACATGCACCTTGTTCTTAACCCCCTTTTTAGATTGAACAAGTACTTGCATATAAAGAATTAATAAAAAAAATTAACAATTTAAAAAATAAAAAAAATTAATTATGAAATACATAGTAATTGTAATATCTAACCTCTCGAATGGATACATCTATTTGTACTAAACCAATCCTCCAACTTTTACCTTAAATGGGAAATATCATCTCAAGTTTATATATTGTCTCGATGATATTCATTTCAAGGTTTTCAATGTGATCAACACTTAACTTGTTGGAGCATATATCTCTAAAGAAATGAATGATCTCCATAAGTGCATCCCATATCCCTTTTAGCAAAAAATCAAAACAAGTGAGAAAATTATTATTTTTATCATACCAAGGCATTGGACTAAGAGAAAGTAAGAATTTATCAGGAAAGTAATCATCGATTGGTGTGATGTTGGATGTTGAATTTGCTGTCACTTTTAACAAAAGATTCGCATCAACATTTTCAGTGTGTTTTTCATCCATGATTTCTTCCTCAGAATGAATCATTTGCAAATCTTCAAATTCATCCAACTTATTTTTACTTAAAGTAGATTCAAGTTGATCATAAACTAATTCGTCAATATGATCTACTTCTTGTAAATTATTATCATCTCTAGGTTGCTTGCAAATATTAAAATTATTCATCTATAATGTCATGTTTCCAAATGATAGCTTCATCAGTCCATTCCTATAATTAATCAATGCATTAGAAGTTGCAAGAAATGAACATCCTAAAATAATAGGAAATGAATTACATACTTCAACAAGTTGTGTGTCCAAGATAATAAAATCCACAAGATAAATGAATTTATTGACTTGTACTAACACATCTTCGACTATTTCTCTAGGCACTTTTACAGATCTATCAACAAATAAGAGAGTTATAGAAGTTGGTTTTAACTCACCTAGATTGAGACTTTGAAAAACTGAATATAGAAGTAAATTCACATTGGCTTCAAGATCAAGGCTCTTTTAATTTTATGTTCTCCAATAAAGCAAGAAATTATAGGACAACCAAGGTCTTTATACTTTAAAGCATTATTGTTCTGAAGAATGACATTTACTTGTTTGGTTAAAAAGGCTTTCTTTTTCACATTTAGTTTCCTCTTCATTATGCATAGATCTTTAAAAAATTTAACATAGAAAGGAACTTGTTTAATAGCATCTATTAAAGGTATATTGATCCTTACCTATTTGAAAGTTTCAAAGATTTTCTTTTGTTTGGTCATGACATGAGGAAATGGAAGTGCTGTCAGGGAATCAGTTTTTTCTTTGTAATTTTTAAATTCAACCCCTTCCTTACCCTCAAAGATTAACTCATCATCTTTCTCATAAGGTTTAAAAGTAGGTTTTTCAATAACCTTACAACTGCAAAGAGTGGTGACTGATTTGACTTGATCCATGTGTTGGTTTCCGGAACTAGTTGCATTTGCATTACATTACTCTTTGGGATTTTATTGTGGTTAAGATGGAAACTTACCTTTCTCTTGGAAACTAAAAGTAGATGTCAATTTTGCAAGAGCATCTTTAAAATCTGTCATGTTTTGAGCAAGTTGAGTATTGATTGTTTTTTGCTTTTTAATGAATGCATGCAATATTTCCTCCAGATTTCTTCTAGGAGGTGGAGGATAAGAAGGTGCATATCCATGAGAATTTTGGAAATTTTGGTGTGCTTGAAATGGTGGTTATGAAGTTTATACATTATTATTATCACTCTTCCAACTAAAGTTTGGGTGATTTCTCCAACCAGTTTTGCATGTTTATGAGTATGGGTTGTGGTTGGCCCTTTGAAAACTGTTTAAAGCATAGGCTTGTTCATGGAGACATTCCTTAAAAGAAAGCAAGGTTGGATAATTATTGGTTGAGTGTTCATTTGTTTCACATATTTGACACATAATATTTTTAACAGATTTTAATTGACCACTCTTTTTCAATTCTAGTGCCTCAACTTTTCTAGCTAAAGATGCAAATTTGGCTTGAAGGTCATGATCTTCCCTACGGTTGTACATACCTCCACTAGATATATGAGGTTGAGTTTTACTTGGTGCCTCATAATTACCCGTAGTGTCCTAATTTTAAGTATTTTCAACTAACAAGTCTAAGTACTCTATTGTTTCATTAGGATCTTTATCTTTAAAAGTTCTATTACACATCAATTCAATCGTCTACCTATCTCTAGGTGTTAACCCTTCATAAAAATATGAAACCAATCTCCATGTTTAAAAACCATGACGAGGGCAAATATTAAGTAAGTCTCGATACCTATCCCAACATTGGTAAAATGTTTCTCCTGGTTTTTGAGTGAAAGTGGTGATTTTTCCTTTGAAAGAGTTTGTTATGTGAGATAGGAAAAACTTCTTTAAAAACTGTTGTTGCATTTCATCCCAAGCATGAATGGATCCTGGTCTCAAATTTTATAGCCATGTTTTAGCTTTATCTTTTAATGAAAAAGGAAAAAGCTTTAATCTGATGGTGTTCATGCTATAATTTGAATCATTATATGTGTTGTGGACCTCCTCAAATTCCCTTAAATGCAGGTATGAATTCTCTAAATCTAAGCCATGAAAAGAAGGTAAAAGTTGAATAATGCCTGGTTTAAAATTAAAATGAGATGGCATCAAGAGGAAAAACTATGCATGATGGTGCACTTGTTCTTGTGGGATTCATGTGGTCTTTAAGTATTCTACCACGATTATTCTTATTATTCTCATTATGAAGTGATTGATTATCTTCTTTGGTCATATTTTCTGAAAATGATAAGGATACCCTATAAAGTCTATTACTTAATGTACGTGACCACACTCTCATGCACGTGTAGGAATTGAATAAAAAGAAGAAGAAAACAAAAGAAGAAGAAATAAGAGACAGGAAACAAAGTTATATACAAGACAAGTAAAAAGAAAAAATAAAATAAATGTTATAATTTGTACAAGAACTTACCTCCCCGACAACGGTGCCACCCGTGACCTATCATAAACCAACTCCATATTTTTACAGTTATAGAACAACATTAAATCCAATCTAGCCTTGATGTTGTCCTTTGTCTTCCCCTTCACATCCATGATGATGTTGAAAATATTCTCAAACACGTTCTTTTTAATATGCATGATGTCAAGGTTATAACAAAAAAGATTGATCTTTCAATAAGCAAGATCTCAAAAAATACTATGCTTGACCAAATTATGGGTCAAATCATAATCAGAAAACTTTTGCTTACCTGAATGGAGACCAAACACAATTTCACTATACGCTGACACAACATCATGCAATTCTTTACTAGAAAGACGCGGGGGTACAACATCCTTTTGAACTCTGCCAACAAAGAAATCCTTTATGTTCTTTCTATACTTGTGATTTGGTGGCAAGAAATGACGATGACAGTAAAAAAAAAAAGCTTTATCCCTATTTATTAGCATGAATGCTTTATTGTTCTCTGTATAATATGGACATGCTAATTTTCTATATGTGCTCCAACTAGAAGCCATTTCATAAGCTGAGAAATCATTGATAGCGAATATCAAAGCCGCTCTTATAACAAAATTATGTTTCCTAAAGATATCATAAGTCAAAGCTCTGGAGAATCATAACTGCATCAACTCATTAATCAATGGTCGAAGACAAACATCAATATTTCACCCCGGACTACTCAGTCCTGGCATAACTATAGATAAAAACATGAACTTTAGCATCATACACATCCTTAATGTCAAGTTATAAAACTTTAGTATAACCAACCAACAAGGATAAGGAGCAACAAATAACTTGAATACGTTAAATCTACTGTACACAACTTAAAACGCACTTTTTTTGATTTAGCTAAAAAGTGTAGATGCACACTATTAAAGTGTTTCCATGCTTTTCCATCAAAAGGATACACCATCACTTCATAACCGCATGATGTGATTGGTGTCATGTTATATGCTTAGCAGTCCTTGGTGATACGAATAACCTCTATAGTTCAGGTATGATTGAGAAGTATCTAAGTTTTTTATATGCAACGAGAGTCTTTCACCTGTAAATTATATGTTTGTAACCAGAATATCCACATGACATGCACTCAATCATCTTGGCATTTTCAAGATAGTATAACATGCAAAAGTTAGGGCATATATCAATTTTCTAGTATCCTAAATCAAAGGGTTTTATCATATATTTTGCAACGTAGAAGTTCTCTTTCAACCTGTTCCCTTCAAGTAAAATGCTTTTTGCTCATTTCGTAATCTTTTCATAACAAAACTCACTCAACTTGTAATCTGACTTTATAATGAACACCTGTGCTACAATTCATGTAGCCATCCTATAATGATTCGTCAGAATCTTTCAACAGATACAAAACCTTGTTGCATCTACATTAGGTTCTTCTTCTATGATTAGAGATTCACTAACATTACCTTTACTCATTCTCATTGCATCCATAACCATATTCCTATAAGGATTACTATTGTCATTTCCAACTTCATGCACGTTGCTAGCATTAGAAGTTGACTCAACCACCCTTTCTATGTTGCTCTCATTAGGAACAAATAGTTCTCCGTATGCATACTAACACAGGTAATCCTCCATGAACCCTTTAGTTATAAGATGCATTATTACAACATCTTAATGCAAAAACTTTTTATTTTTACATTTCTTGCAGGGATACCTAATATCGTTATTAGTAAAATTCCTCGAAATAGATGTTGTAAAATTAATAAAACCCTAGACCTTATTATAATAATTCATCCTCAGCAATCCTTGAGGTGAGTCCCAATATATCAATGACTTCTATCGAACCTCTATAAAATTATGACAATAACATGTATTAATTAACTATCTTACATAAACTAATTTACAAAAATATTGGTTCGCCCCAACATTATCCAATAAACTAAAGAAACACTTATGTTAAATATTTATTATCAATTATCAACGTCTATACAAATATATATATATATATAAAATATTTATGGAAATACAACTCTATAATAAAATTGATAAAAAATTAAACAAACCCATTAAATAATCTATTATTTATTTTATCATAATACATCTAATTCGGTGTAATTCAAACAAAGTTTCAACAATTTGCAAACAAATATAATTTGACAAAATCTAAAACAAACTATAACAACTACAAAATTATACATTCATATTACAAGTTTGTTTGAGGAATAACAATTAAACAAATAACTCCTCGTATTACTGGTCTGCAAAATATTATGATAAGTATTTGTTAGAAAATGGAAGACCAACTCTAGGAAATTTTAACGAAGAAATGTTCATGGCGATTGAATCAGTTAGAAGCAGTCAGATAATAATTGGAGAAACAAGATAATGATGCAATATGAAGATCAAACTACAATAAGAAAGACTCAAGGGAAAGACAGCAGCCTATCAATATCCCAAAGCTTCCGGCCCCGTCTTGAGACAGGACTACTTGAATTCAATGACAACATAATAAAGCCAGACAAAATCTAGGCAAATAAATCTTCCATAAAATAGAATGTTGTGCACTGACAACATAATAAAGCCAGATAAAATCTAGGCAAATAAATCTTTCATAAAATAGAATGTTGTGCACTGACTTGATCTACAAGGACATCCAAACACCATTGATGTTTGCCGATCATTATAAAGAGCTGTACCTTGTGATTTTCGTGAACTTTGGCATAAAGGAACTGCAAGCAGTTTAAGGTTCTTTGGTGCAATGAACTTTCGGCTCTCTGGTAATCTCACAAGGTAGAGTTTCATGCATTCCTGAATAATGAAACAAGTATTAAGAATTAAGAAACCAAAACTTCCAGGAGCAGTATCAGTGAACTGACCTTCGGTACTTTAACATTATGGGGCAAGTATGGAAGCAACATGGTTTCAAAGTCAGACCTCCACCACATTCCAAGGCAATCTCCCACCTAAACATTGAGAATCCGCAACCTCTCAGCACCTGCAACAATAATACCTCAGCTAAACACCTTTCTTATTACCTCCCAGTGATCTGTTCCATTTCCATTCACAGAAAGCATTGTTGATAGTTTACGTTTCAATCCGTCAATATTATCTGAAAGATCCAAAAATATATATACTTCAATCAGCCCATGGAAGAATATCCTTTCTAATTTCAGGTTGATAGAGTTGCTTAATTATAGTAAATGATTTACCTTTAATTTGATATGAATTTCATCATGAAGTGATTATGTAAGCCATAATTAAAATTAAAATATAATTCTAAAAACTCAAAATAGATTTGATAGTAGTATAATATAATAAAAACTTGTTCCAAGACATTAATATTAATGGAATAAAGTTGAATAACATTATAAAGACAGTTAATCTTTAATAAGTTAAATTTAGTTTGTTAAATAACTAAAAAATACAAGAATCACTCTTAGTTAAAAAAAATTATTATTAATTTTTATTAAACAAAATGTCTCATCTTTAGAATTTACAAGGGTTTAAACACCTATGAAAATATAACTCCTATGAATCTATCATAGTTGATTGATTTGCCCACTTACAAAATTGATGCAAAAACTCTAAACTAAAAAACTTATAATCTAATTCGATAATCTTTGGATCTTAACTGGAAATAAATTATTAATTAAACCCAAATAAATCTTGAATTTTAGTTAAAAAAATCAATTAAAACATAATTATAATATTAAATCTTTATTCTCCCATGAGAAGAAGAGAAAGAAAAAAATATTATAGAACTAATTCAAAACTTATTTATGAAAATAACTATTTATGTTGTTTCCAAGTTATACTAGGATTTTGATCTCATACTCATGTTCTTTTCTTCCTTTGAAAGGAGAATAATTGTTAGTATTAATTCATTTCTTTTGCTGCCTCTTCGGGCCTTCTAATACTAGGAAATGCAATTAAAGTTATTAAAATAATCTGCTTATATAATTAAAAAGCTTTGTCATCACTTGTTTTTTAAGTCATTTTAATTTTTTTTATTTTTTTATTATGTTTTATCATCTCATAAACCATGGAAGATTAGATTAAACCTTTTTTGAGTATGGATAAAATATATTAATTTTTTTTTATGCTTAAATAGATCATTCAAATCTAGCTTGGTCAAAACTTTTAAAACAAATACATTCAATTCAATGTTTTTTTTAATGTTTATATTTTAAACCAAGTTATTGATCTGTCTAGAGCATATAATAGGTATTTGTTCATTGTTAGTGTTTATAGGCTGATATATGATGTATCTTGTCGTAATCGACCACTAGTATACTCAAGATAGATGGGGGAAAGTTGGGATCAAGGGGTTTGCTCTCTCCGTGGTTTCAGGTTCGAGTCCTTAGTTGCTTATATGATGGCCACTAGAGGCTTACATGGTCGTTAACTTCAGGACCCGTGGGATTAGTCGTGGTGCGCGAAAGCTGACCCGGACACCCACGTTAATCTAAAAAAAAGATAGATGGGGAAGTTTGGACAATTCAACTTGATTTGACAACATTAAAAATTTCAACATATAATCGAATGCTAAAGTTTCTATGGTTTCTTAAATGCTGGATGGAGATGTTCGAACAACTCAGAAAAATTATCTTTAATATATTATCGCGACCTAATGTTTCTTATTTCTGATTCCATCACTTGCACCGAGTAAGGCAAACGTCTCAAATGGCACGCCAGCCAAGCCACCGCAGAAATTTAGATCACAGTCCCTTAGAATGGCCTCACTACAATCAGCACAATCACCTTTCAGTCTCACATCTATCTGCGTCACTTCTTTTTTTCTTGTTTTATGAATGTTAATTCAAAATTATTTCTTTCATAATACAAGATTTCGTTTTCTTTTCTTATACAATTACTGCAACAATTGACGTACATATCACTCATTTTCATGATGACCATGTGTTAGGGAACTCCTCGCTCATATGTTAGCACGTCAATGTTGAATTTTGAGAGAATAAAATGCAGAGACTAGCAATTAAATTTTTCTGTCGACATGAGATTACCATTCTATTAGTGAAAATTTTAGCAACTAATTCACCAAAAAAATGATTTTGTTAGTATAATGTTTGTCAGTAATTCCATCATTTATCACTAATTCTATTAGTAAAAAAAATAATATTTTTACAAACAAAAATTACACACAAAACAAATATTTATTGGAAATATACCAACAGAATAATTCTGTTAGCATCGACTTTATATTTGTGGCATACTTTTACATATTTTATTTGTATTGCTTATTTATCCTTTTACATAAATGCTTAAATTGCAAACTTATCACACAACACAATAACAACAGCAAACAATTATAAAATAAATATTTCATGTTCTAAAATATCATCCATAATATTACATTATATATATATAAAAGCTTTACACATTCGTGTTATGATCATATTTAGTCAGAATTTTCCCTTTCATCTTTAATTGAATTATTATCAATTCCATTGCATTCTTCAATATAGTTATCATTATCTTCATTGATATTTGCTATTCCACAAAAGCACAAAATAGCATTCAACTTCTTTACATCAACATCAACAAAACTATTATTGAAAACATAAAAATTTAAATTTTCTTTTAAGTCAATCAAAGAAGTAAATTGATATGGTTCAACCAACTCACAAGCTTAAAAGACTTCATCTATCACACTTGTATCTTCGTTCTCATCCTGAACAACCTAGACATGACCCCTAGGTTTTGTTTTTAAAACAAATAACCAATCAATTCTTGATCGGTCCTTTTTAAAAGAAGGGGTGTATGTATAATAAACTTGTTGGCATTGCTTTATGAAAATAAAGACAACATTTACGTTACAAAGTCTAGTTTTTGAGTTGATTTCAACAAGACCATAATAAAGATCTACTCTAATTTCTCTGCCAATTATGTCATACCAATAGTCAACTTCAAACTCATTAGAAGTCGATCTCTTAATATAAACACCACGGTTGTATGTCTTTCTTCCATACCCATATTCTTTAATATGAAAGATATATCTATTGATAAAATACTCATTATAGCACTTAACTTTTCTTTCAGGGCTCAGGCTTAATAAAGATAATAAAATAATAACACTACCTCCCATTTGATAAACATTATATATCAAATACAAAATAATCAATAAACGAACATTTTGTAATATTGACATAAAGTTACCTTGCAAAAGACAGTAAGTTTGTAATAGGACTTACATGTATTTTAAACCACGTGATAAATTGTTTATGGATTCAGTTAGCTATGATTTATTAGACAGTAAGTATCATCGATGTTGCCTGCAAGGTTGTTCAAAATTATATTAGTTTATGACATCACAATACATAATTAAATATTGCACTCTTGACAAAGTTTAAGTCCAACATCTACTTACATAATAAAAGGTTTCATCTCATTATAGTTAAATAGGACTAAACTTTATTTTAGATAAATATCTTCCCCTAACGATATTTTTAGGTGTAAGTCGTCTAGGATTGAAGAATGTTGACAAGTTTTCACTTGAAGGCACTTAACCACCATCATCATCCCATGGAACACAATTGATCCTCGTTCCCAAATAAGGTTTGAAATAGTATGAGATAAATATTGAGATCTTCTCAACAATATAGGCCTCATATATTAATGCCTTAATATGCGCCTTGTTCTTAACCCTTTTTTTTTAAGATTGAACAAATAACTGCATATATAAAATTAATAAAAAAATTATCAATTAAAAAATAAAAAATATTTAATTATGAATTATATAGCAAGTGTTATACAACATAAATTTAGATTAACTATTTAACAAATAAGGTATTAAGAATTAATAAGATAAAAATAATAAGACATGTTAATAGCAAGTTGTTTAGGATATAATCATTAAAGTTCATATTGAGTTTATAGTATATTTATCCTATTACCATTAGTGAAACCTTTTCATCTTGACATAATAAAATTAGCAAAACATAATGAAGAAGAGAAATATAAATAAACAAGAGGAGAACATGATTATATAAGTATAGTAAAGAAAATAAAAGACATAAATAAGATATTAATGAAAGCAAAACTTAAGCATAATAAAAATATAAAGAAAAATAGCAAGAACATAATCTTGATCTGAAAACCAAGATACGTAAATGCATGGCAAATGTCTTCTTTTATAAGCTAAAATTTAAAACTATTGATTTGATGACTGATTATTAAGTGGGTGGCCACCTCTTGACTTTGTGACAATCCTTATCTTATTGTTTGAAGAAAACATCATTAATAATATCAGAATTTGAATAGATGGTCTTCATGAAAGTTCTGAAAAATTATCTCAACTTTCAAACAAAAAAATAATTTATGCATTTGGACTTTTAGAACTCGAGATATGGGTTGAACACTGAACAATATCTAGGCTACATGACAATTTTTGACTTCTCTGTTATTACTATAATTTGAACTTGAAAACAGTCTTTTTGAATCTTGGACTCTTCATGAAAGTTTTAGGCTTATGTCATAACTTTCATCCATATAAATTAGACTTAAATCCAAGTTCTACAACTCCAGTTATGATCCAATAACCAAATGGTGTTCCAATTTGGATTGAACCAGCATATCTTTTCTATGCATAACCCTCTCTTTATCTTGTCAATTTTAGTAACTAAACTCATCAATCAATCCTTTGATTTATGTAATAGACCTACATTTAAGATGAATATTTACCATAAATTAAAGGTATCTTATATTATTAAACATATTATTATAAAATATGCTCTAGTTAAGGAGTTATTGATACTTCAAGTGCAAAATAATGATATAAAACCTTGATAAAAAAATGCACTTTTAAGTACTAATTAGAGGCAAACAATTCTCTTCACCTATGGAATTCACCAATAAACACGAACTGTCGATATTTCCATCGATGTAACATTCTATGAACAATGCTAGGGGGAGGGGAATAGTTCCCTTCCCCTCTAAAATACACAAACAAACATGAACTATTAGTATTTCCATTGATGTGATGTTCCATAAATAGTGCTAGGGAAAGGGGAACAGTTCCTTATCTATCCATCCCGCGAATACTTAAATTAAAAACTGCTCACACAACATAATAACACAACTTCACATAACAATAATAAAATAAATACTTCTTTGTAAAGAATTTTATAAAAAATATTATATTATAGTTTATGGCATTATACTTTCATGTTTTGATAATTAGTCAAAATTATTTTCTTCTTCTTCTTCTTCAATTGACTCGTCATCAACTCCACTACAATATTCTACATTGATATCATTGCTATCATCATTTTCATTGACTTGTACTTATCTGTTGGCGCTCAAAATAAAATTCAACTTCTCAGCATCAATATCAATTAAAATATTATCAAAGATGTGAGAATTTGAATTTTTTTTTCTAAGTCAATTAATGGAGGAACTTGATATGGTTTAACCAACTCACTAACTTGAAAGACATCATATTCTATATTTAAGTCATCATTCTCATCCTAAATAACCTCGACATGGTCCATGGGGTTGGTTTTCAATATGAATAACTAATCAACTATCAAATGATCCTTTTGAAAAGAAGAGATGTATGTATAATAAACTCGTTAGCATTGCTTAGTGAAAAAAAAGAAGAAGATTATTCACTTTGTGGAGTCTAGCTTTGGAGTTAATTTTGATTAAACCATGATGGGGTTCTACTTTGATTCCTTTTTCAATGGTGTCATACCAATAGCACTTGAATAAAAAGATTTTGTTATGCTCACTATGATATTACAATTTAATTACATCTTCTAATTTATCATAATAATCAACTTCAAACTCAGTAGAAGTTGATCCACACAAAACCCAATATTATATGTCTTTCTACCTTACCTATAATCATCAGTATGAAACACATATTCATTGATAAAATACTCGTTATAGAACTCCACCTTTCTTTCAGAACCCAGACTTAGTAAAGACAATGTAGCATTCGCATTCCCTCCCAATTTAGAAATCTGATACATGAAGTACAAAAATGAATATTGAATGAGAATTATATAATAAAATTAAGTATCTCGATAGATAATGAGTTTATTATAGTACTTACATGTATTTTAAACCATGTGGTGAATTGTTCATCTTGCAATCAAAAAATTTAAGAATTGGTTAGTTATGAGTTATCATACAGTAAATATTGATGATGTTGCCTATGATGTATTCAATAATAAATGATTTGTGATATTATAAGAGATAAATATTTCATTAGTAACAAAGTTTAAGTAGTATACTTGCTGAATAAAAGGTTTCAATTCATTGTAGTTAAATAACACATAAATATATGCTTATCTGAATTCAATTTCAAATAAATATCTTTCCCTGACCGCATTTCTTGGTGTGGGTTATCTATAATTGGAGAATGTTGACAAGTTCTCACTCGAAAGCACTTTACCACCATTGTCATGCCTTGGAACGTGATTGATTATTATTCTTAAATAATGCTCGAAATAGTATAAGATATATGTTGAGATCTCCTCAACAATATAGGCCTCACATATCAAAGCCCAACATGCATTTAAACTTTTTTCTTAAAGTTGAACAAGTAACTTTATGAATTTTTTCAATTAACAAAAATAATAAAAATACATTTTTAATTACATTGCATGTGTAAACTCAAACCTTTCAAATTAATACATTCATCTATACTGGACTAGGCCTCCAACGTTTACCTCATATAGTAAATGTACAGGTAGATGTTCCATCAAGTTAAAAAATGATGAAGAAAATATCATATCAAGTTTACATGTTGTCTAGATGATATTCATTTCAAGCCTCTCAATGTGTTATGTCTACAACTTATTAGAATATATATATATATATATAAAGAAATGATTGATTTTCCTGAGTGCATCTCATATCCTTCTTAGCAATAAATCATGATAAAGTTGATGAAATAAGTGTTTACATGAACACATGGTAGTCGTGGCTCTCATTCCATACAATCTATAATCCTTTAAATTAACCAACCTTGATATGTTTAAGGCATGTCCATCAGGAAAACTCAAACTCGTAAGTCATTGGTAGAATAGTAGTTGTGCATTCTTGTTTAAGGTGGAGCTTATTTTAGGCTTTGTAACCCGTGACCCAGTATAAATCAACTTTGTACTTCTACAATGACAAAATAATATTATATCTATCCTAGCCTTGATGTTGTCCTTTGTCTTCTGATTAGTACTCAAAAGTGCATTTTTATCATGGTTTTATATCATCATTTTAAACTTGAAGTATCAATAACTCCTTAACTAAAGTATGTTTTATAATAATCTATCTAATAATATAAGATACCTTTAATTTAAAGTAAATGTTCATTTTAAATGCAAGTCTATAACATAAATGAAAGGATTGATTGATGACTTTAAGAACTTCAATTGCAAAGGCAAAGAGATGATCAAACATAGAAAAGAGATGTCGGTACAATCCAAACTAGAACATTGTTCGGTAATTGGGTCATATCTGGAGCTATAAATCTCAGATTTAGTTCTACTTTATATGGATGGAAAGGTAAGATATAGGCCTACAACTTTCATATGGAGCCCAAGATTTCAAGAGAAAGGTAAGTTTCCATCTCAACCACAACAAAATCCCAAGGGGCAATACAATGCAAATGCTAGTTCTGGAAGCCAACACATGGATCAAGTCAAATCAGTCACTACTCTTCGCAATGGTAAGGTTATTGAAAAACCCTTTTTTGAACCTTGTGAGAAAGATGATCAGTCAATCTCTGAGGGTAAGGAAGAGATTGAACTTGAAAATTGCAAAGAAAAAACTGATTCTCCGCCAGCACTTCCATTTCCTCAAGCCATAACCAAACAAAGGAAAGTCAATCACAACTCTGAAATTTTTAAAACTTTCAAACAGGTAAGAATCAATATACCTTTGCTGGATGCTATTAAACAGATTCCTTCCTATGCTAAATTTTTGAAAGATCTATGCACTGTGAAGAGGAAACTGAATGTGAAAAAGAAAGCCTTTCTAGCCGAACAAGTAAGTGTTATTCTTCAAAACAATAATGCTTTAAAATATAAAGACCCTGGTTGTCCTACAATTTCTTACTTTATTGGAGAGCATAAAATTGAAAGAGCCTTACTTGATCTTGGTGCTAGTGTGAATTTACTTCCATATTCAGTTTTTCAGAGTCTCAATCTAGGTGAGTTAAAACCAACTTTTATAACTCGTTTGCTTGCTGATAGATCTATAAAAGTGCCTAAAGGAATAATTGAAGATGTGTTAGTACAAGTCGATAAATTCATTTATCCTGTGGATTTTGTTGTCTTTGATACACAACCTGTTGAGGCATGTAATTCATTTCCTATTATTTTAGGACGTCCATTTCTTGCAACTTCTAATGCATTGATTAATTGTAGGAATGGACTGATGAAGCTATCATTTGGAAACATGACATTGAAAATGAATATTTTCAACATTTGCAAGCAACCTAGGGATGATAATGATTTATAGAAAGTGGACTTTACTGAAAAATTAATTCATGATCAATTTCCAACCACTTCTAATGAAATTGAGATTGATGAATCTGATGATTTGCAAATGATTTATTTTCAGGAAGAATCAAAGACAAGTAATTAGAGGCCACAAATTGAGGAATTGCCACCACGATCAATTAAATCCATACCTTCAAGTGCTCAACCACCCAAACCTGATTTGAAGTCGTTGCCATCCAATCTTAAATACTCATTTTTGGGAGAAAATGAAACTTTTCCGGTAATAATCTCTTCCAAACTTAATGTACATCAAGAAGGTAAGTTATTACAAACTCTGAAAAAGCACAAAAATGCATTGGGATGGACCATAGCTGATATAAAAGGAATTAATCCTTTGATTTGTACACACAAAATATATTTGGAGGAAAATGCTAAACCCTCTAGAGAAATGCAATGAAGGCTAAATCCTAATATGAAAGAAGTAGTGAAAAATGAAGTCATTAAGCTTCTAGATAATGAAATCATTTATCCTATTTCTAACAGCAAATGGGTAAGTCCTACCCAAGTTGTACCCAAGAAGTCTGGAGTCACTATGATAACAAATAAGAACAATGAGTTAATTCCCACTAGAACTGTTACTGGTTGGCGCATGTACATTGACTATAGGAAACTTAATTCAATGACTAGAAAAGATTATTTTCCATTACCTTTCATGGATCAAATCCTAGAAAGAGTTACAGGTCATGAATTTTATTGTTTCCTAGATGGCTATTCGGGTTACAATCAAATTGAAATTGCATTGGAAGATCAAGAGAAGACTACTTTCACATGTCCATTTGGTACTTTTGCATATCGAAGGATGCCTTTTGGATTATGTAATGCACTAGCCACATTTCAAAGATACATGCTTAGTATATTTAGTGATATGGTTGAAAATTTTCTTAAGATTTTCATGGATGATTTTTCTATTTTTGGCGATTCATTTGATGATTGTTTGACTAACTTAGAAAAGGTTTTGGTCAGGTGTGAAGAGAAGAATCTTGTGCTGAATTAGGAAAAATATCACTTTATGGTAACAAATGGCATTGTACTTGGTCACATTGTTTCATCAAAAGGAATTAAGGTTGACAAATCTAAAATCGAGTTAATTGCAAACTTGCCAACACCTAAATCTATTAAAGATGTTAGATCATTCTTAGGACATGCTAGTTTTTATAGAAGGTTCATCAAAGATTTTAGCGTAATATCTAAGCCCTTAAGTAACCTTCTAACAAAGGATAATATTTTTGAATGGACTGAACATTGTGAAAAAGTCTTTGTTAAACTTAAAAACTTGCTCACTTGTGCTCCTGTCATTCAACTTCCTGATTAGTCATTACCTTTTGAAATAATGTGTGATGCTAGTGATTATGCCGTAGGTGCTGTTTTGGGACAAAAAAAGATAAGAAACCTTATGTAATTTACTATGCAAGTAAAACTTTAAATAATGCTCAAATGAATTATACCACCACTAAAAAAGAATTACTTGCAGTAGTATTTGCATGTGAAAAATTTAGGTCTTATCTTGTTGGCTCACCTGTTGTTGTTTTTAGTGATCATGCAAAATTGAAACATCTTCTTTCTAAGAAAGATTCTAAGGCTAGATTGGTGTGGTGGATTTTGTTACTTCAAGAATTTGATATCACAATCAAAGATAAGAAAGATAGCGAAAATGTTGTCGCAGATCACTTGTCAAGATTGGCAATAGATTTGAAACTAACATCATACCAATCGATGACTATTTTCCCAATGAATCTTTGCTTTCTGTCTCTACAATGCCTTGGTTTGCTAATATTGTCAATTTTCTTTTTCAAGGACAATTGCCAGCTCATTGGAGCACCCAAGATAAAAGAAAGTTCTTGAATGAAGTAAGGAACTTTTATTGGGATGACCCTTATCTATTCAAATATTGTCCTAATCAAATATTTTGAAGATGCGTTCCTGACAATGAGGTAAGTAGTGTCATTAAATTTTGTGATTCTGAGGCATGTGGGGGCCATTTCTCATCAAGAAAGACAACTGTAAAAATCTTACAAAGTGGATTTTATTGGCCCACCATGTTTAAAGACTCACATGCATTCTGCAAGTCTTGTGAAAATTGTCAAAAGTTGGGATCAATTTCAAAACGTCACATGATGCCTTTAAATCTTATTCTTATCATTGAGATCTTTGACTATTGTGGTATAGATTTCATGGGTCCATTTCCTCCATCATTTGGTTTCTTGTACATATTAGTCGCAGTAGATTATGTTTCAAAATGGATAGAGGCAATTCCAAGTCGAAACGATGATCACAAAACAGTGATAAAGTTTTTGAAAGAAAATATTTTGAGTCGATTTGGAGTCCTTCAAGCCATAATAAGTGATGGTAGAACACATTTATGCAACAAGCCATTTGAGTCTTTAATGAAGAAATATGGAATCACACACAAAGTTGCCACCCCTTATCACCCTCAAACAAGTGGACAAGTAGAGCTTGCTAATAGGGAGATCAAACACATTTTGGAGAAAACAGTGAACCCTAATAGCAAAGATTGGTCTTCAAGACTTAATGATGCATTTTGGGCTTATCGAACTGCTTATAAAACATCATTAGGTATGTCATCTTATAAACTTGTCTATGAAAAACCTTGTCACTTGCCTGTGGAACTTGAACATAAAGCTTATTGGGCTATTAAAGCTTTCAATTCAAATCTGGATGATGCTAGTCAACTGTGAAACTTATAAATAAATGAGCTTGAAGAAATAAGAAATGATGCATATGAAAATTCAAGAATTCATAAAGCAAGAATCAAAGAGTTTCATGACAAGAATATACTGAGAAAAACATTCAATGTTGGTCAAAAAGTCTTGCTTTATAAGTCTCGACTGCATTTATTTCCTGGAAAATTAAGATCAAGATGGAGCGGTCCTTTTATTGTGAAACATGTGTATCCATATGGGGCCTACGACATCGAGAATCCAAGGAATGGCAATGTTTTCAAGGTAAATGGACAACGTCTGAAAGTTTATTTTGATAATTTTTCAGTTGAACATGACTCTATTGAATTGGGTGATCCTGTATATAAAGATTGATTATTATTATTATTATTATTATTATTATTTTTTTGAGTGATTTTTTGCTAGTTTCTCTTACCCCGGTCAAATGGCGGATAACGGTACTCCGTGGCTTAAGTCGGTTCTTTCAATTTCCCACAATAACTTATATCTGTATATATATTTGTGCAATTCTTTGAATCTCTTTTCCAATTCTCATTTGAAAATGGACACTAATCTTGCAAAATTGAAAAAGTATTTTCCTGCTCTGCCTCAGAATACGATTACAAAATTTTACCATGCTAGATGTACAAGATTGACATTGTTAATGAATCATGGAATTCCTGAAGATATTCGCTAGTTGATTGAATCAAAAGTCTGATGATCAGGTGAGTCCTCTAACTCCTTCATTTCACACATGCCTGGAACAGGTAAAAGCACTTTTGCAAAGAAACGTTATGCAAAATGACTGAAAGTTTGTCATTAATGTGCTAGATGGACTTGTAATACACAATGCCATTCTTTAGGAATGGTATCTATAAACCGTGAAGATAAAATACAATTCATTAAGGATGGCCTGAGTAACGAGTCTTTAGATAACCTTCTATTGACTCTTGAGACGCATCCTAGTGGAGATGTGCATCGTGCAATTCATGATTTATAGCTACTATTTCATAAAGAACATGATCGACTTAGTTTTGGGAATCTGACTAAAAGAGACCCTGTTTGCTAATTTTTAAGAAAACTAGATAGGAAGCCTATCCCCGACCCATAGAGGGCGTTTAAGCCATTCTTGGATGTAAAACCCAAGGAAGATGTGAGCCACAATCACAACTACTTGTACATATACATGCTTTCTTTAAAAGTAAATAAATAAATACAGAGATAGAGAGAGAGTATGTGTGAGACTCTAGCTGGCCTACATATAGGTGGTATGATTGCCTTTCTAATTTCTTATCTATAAAACCCTCTTTTCCTTCCTTTCATTTCTACTCAACCCATACATTGAACAAATACTGAAGTGTGTAGAAATGGCAAGTTCCTCAGGTTATCACATAAGAAATATTTGTGTTTTTGGTGGATCTAGTCCTGGGAAAGAAAAGAAGTTTTTAGAATCAGGAAATCATCTTGGTTAAGTGCTAGCTGAGAGAAAGATTCATTTAGTATATGAGGGAGGCAGTCTTGGGTTAATGGAAGGTGTGTTAATAGTTGCATTTTTAGGAGATAGTCAAGTTTTGGGGGTCGTCCTCGAAGCTTTAGCACAAGGGTACATCATTGAAAAAACAATTGGAGAGGAACTTCAAGTCTCTACAATGTCAGCTCGAATGAATGCAATATTTAACCATGTTGATGCCTTCATTGCTTTACCAAGTGATCTAGGCATATTGAAAGAGATATTTCATATTTTCTCTTGGGCCCAACTGCACATTCACCATAAACCCATAGGTTTGTTAAATGTTAATGGTTATTATGATAAGTTGTTTGTTGTCTTTTCTTGATCACGTTGTGGAGCAGGAATTTCTAACATCTTCTGCATGACAAATCGTAATCTTTGCTGCTACTGTTGAACAATTGATTGACCAACTACAATCTTTCGTTCCTGTAATTGATCCTTTCATGAGTCGCATAAATTGGTCAACTAAGGAAAGCCGTAAAAAGCTTAGATTAGATTTGAGCCTTCATTTATGAATCTTTGTGTCTTTTGGTTTTATTATTGTGTTTTGTTATTACTTATATTTGTTTAAGTGTGTTTCAGGTTTGTCAGTGTTTGTTATTTCAGGTGATATCTTCTATACTCTATCTTCTACCTTTACACATTGAGGACAATGTCTTATTTTAGTTGGGGGGAGAGGGTAGTAGCTAAAAAAAAAACTGTGTTTTCTATTTCATAAAGTATGTGCAAAATGGTTGTTACTATGATGGCAGAGTAAGGAGAATCTTTTATGACTCTTGAGACATATCTTAGTAATCATTTGTAACCAGGTCTATCATAATACTTCTTGAAATATTCAGATTTATAAAATCTTACATTGTTATCACTTAAGTCTACTCATATACTTATTTAACATGTATTCTTAAACCTTAATTTACACACACACACACACACTTCAACATATGATTGTGGGTTGCATGTTAGATTATTGCATTATTTATGTTCTTTTGTTAAAGGTAACAACTAAGGGAAAGGGATAGTATATAATTAAAAAAACAATAAAAAAAAGAGAAAAAGAAAAAAAGAATAATAATAATAATAATAATAATGTAGATAAGTTTGGTTTCGTAGCCTCCCTAACCTAAGCAAATAAGCCCGAAGGGGTGTTTTAACACCTAATACCCTAAAGTCAACTGACTTGGGAGCTATTGGCCCAACGCTTGTTACATGGGTTGAGGAGAAAAGCTTAAGGGAATCAAACATTGCACTATCTACATATCAGTATCTGCGACCCGAGTTATTAAGCTTATAGGGGTGTCTTAACACCTAATGTCCGAAGACCAACTAGTCTGGGAGTCATTAGCTGAAAGCTCGTTACATGGCTTAAAGATGCATGGTGTTTTAAATTATATGTATAAAAAAAAAAGACAAAAATAATAATCCCAACCTAAGGAAGTTAACCTTAAACATTAGAACAAAAATTTTGTTTTCTTCCAAGAAAAGCCCTATAATTATGTGTTGATACATTGAGCATAAAAGAAAGGTTTTTGAATATCTTGTTGAGAGGTATTAAGCAGGCATATAAATCTAACAAGAGTTTGTTTATGTCATTATTAATGGAAGTTAAATGATGAATACCTTGCTTTCTGGAATTTGCAAATTATTTTTCAATTTTAACGCTTTGATTACTAGGGACTAGTAATAAGCTAGTTGGGGGGGTGATTAGTACTCAAAAGTGCATTTTTATCATGGTTTTATATCATTATTTTGCACTTGAAGTATCAATAACTCCTTAACTAAAATACGTTTTATAATAATTTATCTAATAATATAAGATACCTTTAATTTGTGGTAAATGTCCATTTTAAATGCAAGCTTATCACATAAATGAAAGGATTGATTGATAACTTTAAGAACTTCAATTGCAACGGCAAAGAGATGTCGATGCAATCCAAACCAGAACACTATTCGGTAATTGGGTCATATCTGGAGCTATAGATCTCAGATTTAGGTCTACTTTATATGGATGGAAAGGTAAGACATAGGCCTACAACTTTCATATGGAGCTGAAGATCTGAAAAGGCCATTTTCAAGTCCAAATTGTTGTAACAACAAAGAAGCCCGAATCTGTCCTCTAGCCCGAGCACTATTTAGTATTTTGGCCATATCTGGAGTTCTAGAAGTCGCAATAAGCTGAATGTTTTACACAAGAAAGATGAGATAATTTCCTAGAACTTTCATGTTTCAAGTGGCTCTAATTTGGACGTCATCAATGACGTTTTGGGCAGACAAGAGAAGATAAGGATTGTCACCAAGTCAAGGGTTGGCCATCTACTCATCAATTAGTCATCAAATCAATAGTTCCCAATTTTAGCCTATAAAATGAGGCATTTTCCATGCATTTAGGTATCTTGGTTTTCAGATCAAGATCATGCTCTTGTTTTCTCTCTTTGTATTCTTTATGCTTTGTTTTCATTAATATCAAGTTTATGCCTTTCATTTCCTTTCCTTTGCTTTGTTAACTCTTATCTTATTTATGTTCTTATTTTGTTTATCTATTTTTCTTTCTTTTATTATGTCTAGCTAAGTTAATTATGTCAAGGTGAAAAGGTTACACTAATGGTGTAAGAATAAGTATGGTATAAACTTAATATGGACTTTAATGTTTGATACTAACATGTTTTATATTTGTTATCTTGTTCACTCTTTAATACTTTGCTTGTTAAATGATTAATCTTGATTTATATTGTATAACGATTGGTACAACAAATACTTGGCACTTTCATAGCCCATACTGTATGGTATAACCGACACTTGAGCTATGAAAGGAACTTGATTTGTTGTTAACATAAGTTATAATCATGAATGCTTGACGAAATTTACAAGTATTAGCACTAATCGAATAAGATGACTAATGTAATCATGTTAACAATCTATAATCTGATTGGAAACTCCTTTATGTGTGGTTTCCAATTGAACAATAAGAGTTTATACTATACTTGTTTGACATACCATTAGTGGAACCTCTAACCTTGACATTTGTTATTATCATTGTTAATCCTTACTTGAATATTTCATCTCAAAGTTCTCATCTTCTTCTTCTTCTTTATTGTTGTTATTGTTGTTGTTGTTGTTGTTGTTATTGCTATTATTGTTGTTATTGTTGTTATTGTTCTTATTGTTCTTATTGTTATTATTGTTATTGTTGTATTATTGTTATTTATAATTTGTACAATAACCTCCCTGTGATTCGACTTCGGTCTTGCCGGGTTATTTATTACTTTGACACTCCTGCACTTGGGAGAAGATATTAATCTTTTTGTCGTGTCATCTTCTGCTTCATGTCCATGACCATGTTGAAAATATTTTTAAACATGTTATTTTCTATGTACATGATGTTAAGGTTATAATGGAGGAGATTGTTCTAACTAGGAAACTCTCATAAAATACTTTGTTGTACCCAATGATAGGTCAAATCAAAACTAGAAAAATTTTACTTACTGGATTGAAAACCAAACACAATGTCATCGTATTCTAACATCACATCATACAATTCTTCATTAGAATGATATGGGGTGCAATATTCTTTTGAACTCTGCTGATAAAAAAGTCCTTTATGTTATGAAATACCTAAAACAACTTTGAACTTATTTTTTATGTTGACGTAATTGACCCCATTGTGCAAGATGATTATGAGTATAATTTCTTAAAAGATGAATTGAACTTTGTATTACAGCATAACAAGACAGATAGGGATGCAAGGCTGGAGACTAATGAGGACAAGAAAGAAGCAATTATGTCTTTTCATTCATTACTTAAAATGCCAAATATGTTGGTTAACTCTTCTTTACTACTACCAAATTCTTATTAAAAGGTTTTACCTTCTATTAAACAGGCCTCGCTTTATATTGTAAACCTTGAGAATGAACTTATATATATATATATATAAAATAATGAATTATAATTATTATAAAAGACAAAAGAAGTATGACTCAAATTGTGAAAAAGAAAAAGAAATGGGGTCAAACTGTAATTAAAAGGAATAGGGTTATAAATGCCTCATTTCTTTCTTCATGAGGTCGGCGATATGAAAAAAAAAATTCTATATTTTTCCATTAAAATTTTGAGAGAGAAACTCCAAAGTTTGTCAAGATTTTATAAGTCTTAGATAGGTTGGTAGGGAAAACACCATTTTGCAAGAGAATTTGTATGAAACAAGTGAAGAAATTATAAGGAGAAAAGGAGAAGAGGGTTGGCTAGTATAAAAGAGAGGAGCTTAATTTTTCAACTAGTTAGGAGTTAAAGTTCAAATTATCCTCAAGTAAAGAGCCCTAACTTGATTATATGAATTAATTTAAATTTGATTAGAAATTGTATAATTATCTAAAATTAAAATTAGGGTTTTGTAACAAAATTTAGGGGAAATATAAAATTGTTTGGAATTAGATCAATTAAAGTATTATAGGTTGCCTTAGATGTGAAATTATGTAAGAACAATAAAGAAAAATCAATGGATAAGGGATCCAAGGTGGCCGGCCATCAGGGGAGTGAGTTGGAAAAGTAGAATTTGTTATTTTCTTTGTTAATTGCATATGATGTGTTGTTGTAATATGAATAATAGCTAGAAAGGGTAATTATCATATAAGAAAGAGAAAGGAATCCTTGGTTCCCTTAGGTTATGTTTCGACCAAGACAAGATTAAGAAGGGGGTAGAGTTTTTCGATTTCATATGATAATGATGAGTGAATTAGGTGTAATGGAAATTTCACTAATAAGTGAAGCACGATAACCTAATGATAAGGGAACTTTGTAAATCAATTGCATGTGTTATATGGGGTAAAATAAGTTTATAGGCTATATGTAAAGTATATGGCTTAACTTAGGAGGATTTGTAAAAGGTAGGAAAATGTGGGATTCAATAATGTGTGTGTTCCTTGAATAGTTTTGTTTTTGGACCACCTTACACAAAAATAGGTAAATTAGCTTAAATGGCCTTGAGAGGTCATATTTAAGAAGTTTACCATGTATATGATCTAGAAATGGTTGTCTTGAGAGTAAAAATGGAAATAGGGATAATTGAAAGTTCATTTAAAACATAGACAAAAGTTGGTCAAATTCATCATCCTAATTCCAAAGATGATTTGAAACTAAAACTAATAAAATTTAGAAAACTCTTCTTTATATATGTTATAGCCAAGGATGTTAGCTTTTTAACAAATCTAACCTTGCTTAATTTAGAGGTCTAGAACTCTAGATATAGATAAATATTTGAGGAGAGGTTGAACTGCAACCTCTACTAGCAATTTCAACAAGTTATCAAAACAAGAAATTTAGTCATGTTAGGGGCAAAATTAGGTTTCCTTCCCTTCAATGAACATGTAGTGTCGTGTCTTAGCATTAAAAAAGAAATAATCCATATTCAAAACCAAATTTGTGATGTGAGTTATGATTAGATAAAAAAACCATGATCTTATGGGATGTAATGATAACAGAAATGTAAAGGAAACAATTGTTAAAAAGAAGTTAACGTTGTCCTTATTATTGTTGTTGTTGTTGTTATGAGAAATAAAATTTGAGTAAGAAATAATATGCTATGCTTATGGATTCAAAAGAAACTATAGAAGGAGCACAACAATATCAAGGGAGCGCAAGTCAAGTTTCTATAGTAATTAGATGTCTTATACCTACACTTTTCTTAAATATTTATAACCTTGCAAATCTATTTAATTTTTGGATTGTTTACATGTTGATGTTGCTAAAAGGAGAAATGATCTGATGAAATAAATGAAAAAATAAAGATGAACTTGATTAATTAATTTGCTTAGGAATAGTGAACTAAATTAATAGACTTCAATGGTAACCACTTCTTAAATCTGATTAGCCAATCATAAGTGCAATGGTAACCACTTCCCAAATTTGATTAGCCAATCATAAATACAGGAGGCTAACGATGTTAGTAAGGTTTATTAGTATTGATATAACCATCCCAAAGATTAACTATTCGGGTTCAAAATATGATATTGATGGGTGGCATTGATATTGGTAATTCCATGAAACTTGATTAGTTATTCCTAATATGAAAGCTAATCATACCAAGAATCTTTGACACTAACATTACCAAAGATATTTCAAAGTGTTATGAAAAATTGATTAATTATTTTAGGTTAAAAATAGTTAATGACATCAATAGACTATATTGATGTTGGCATTTGTTACAAACTTGATTAGTCAATCCTTAATTAGTACTTAAAATAACATTTTTACCAAGGTTTTATATCATCATTTTGCACTTGAAGTATCAATAATTCCTTAACTAAAACATGTTTTATAATAACATATCTAATAATATAAGATACCTTTTATTTATAGTAAATGTTCATCTTAAATGCGAGTCTATCACATAAATAAAAAGATTAATTGATGAGTTTAAGAACTGAAATTGCAAGGACAAAGAGATGGTCAAACTTGGAAAAGAGATGCTGGTGCAATCCAAATCAGCACACTATTCGGTTATTAGGTCATATTTGGAGTTGTAGATCTTAAATTTAGATCTACTTTATATGGATAGAAAGGTAAAACTTATGCCTATAACTTTAATGAGAGCCTAAGATTTAAAAATGTTATTTTCAAGTCTAATTTAAAGAAGTCCAAATGACCTCAATTTTTTTTCTAGAAAGCTGAGACAACTTCCTAGAACTTTTATGTTTCAAGTGGTTCTAATTCTAACATTATCAATGATATTTTTGATAAACAAGAAAAGATAAGGATTGTTACCAAATCAAGAGTTGGTCACCCACTCATCAATTAGTCATCAAATCAATAGTTTCTAATTTTGGCTTATAAAAAAAGGTATTTGCTATGCATTGAGGCATCATAGTTTTCATATCAAGATCATACTCGTGCTTTCTCTCTTTGTATTTCTTAAGTTTTTCTTTCATTAATATCAAGTTTATCACTTTCATTTACTTTCCTTTACTTAGTTAACTTTTATCTTATTTATGATCTTATTTTATTTATTTATTTTTCTTTTTTTCATTATGTTTAGTAAAGTTTATTATGTCAAGGTGAAAAGGTTACACTAATGGTATAAGAATAAGTATAGTATAAACTCAACATGAATTTTAATGTTTGATACTAACATGTTTTGTATTTGTTAACTTGTTCACTCCTTAATACTTTGCTTGTTAAATGACTAATCTAGATTTATATTATATAACCCTTCATACAATAAATACTTAGCAGTTTCATAGCCCATACTGTATGGTATAACCAATACCTATGCTATGAAAGGAACTTGATTTGTTATTAACATAATTTATAATCATGAATGCCTGATTTTATTCAAATAAGATAACGAATGTAATCATGTTAACAATTTATAATATAATTGGAACCTTCTTTTTATATGGTTTCCAATTGAATAATAAGAGTTTATACTATACTTGTTTGACATATCATTAGTGAATTCTCTAACCTTGACATTTGTTGTTATCATTGTTTAATCCTTACGTTAATATTCCATCTCAAAGTTCTCATCAACTTCTTTTTCTTTATTACTATTACTATTACTATTACTATTACTATTACTATTACTATTACTATTACTATTGTTGTTCTTGTTCTTGTTATAATTGTTGTTTATAATTTATACAATTAACTTTTATATGGTTCGATCCCGGTCTTGCTGGGTTATTTATTATTTTGACACTCCTACACTTAGAAGAAGATATCAATCTTTTGATCATTTCAGTCTCGATAAGGGCAACTAATGATACTAATGAGATTCATTAGTGTTGCCATTACCATGTCAAATTTTTAGGAAGAAGTGGTTTGATTAGCAATCTCGGTAGAGAATGGTTGATGGTATCAATGAAATGGGAATCAACATTTTAAAAGGAATTGTTCCTTCAGCATTAACATATGACATTAGTTGAAAAATCTACAAGCAAAAAGGGGAAAATGTTTAGTAACTCCCAAAAGGATAAATCTAGAAGCATTAGAAGGACTAGATGGGAAATTGTAAAGAATTATATATATATATATATATATTCTTTACGTTAATATTGCTTTTATTATGATTATTTTTAAATGTTCTGTTGTTGCAGGTCCATCATATTCCCAATAAGAGTAATATTTTAGATTATCTATCTTTTTGTGATAAATAGAACTGAATGAATGTTAATGTATTTTGTATCTCAAAAAACTATTATGACTTGAATTGTAATAACATCATTTAAATCGATTGTCTAAAGATAAACTATATTACTACATATTCATAACTTTCATACATGTTTGTTTTTTTAATCTAAGTACTAATTTATGTCTGACTTTAAAATATAGATATTTGAGAAATTATGGTTGTACCATTAAATATTTATAATGACTGAGATTCATGATGATTAGGATGTGAATGAGTAATGATTAATGGAAGTTTACAACTTGTTTATTGATAATTTGCGACCTCCCAATATAGAGAATACTCTACCAAAAATTAAATAGAAATTTTAGTGAACCTATTATGAATCTAGTTTTTTTTTAAAAAAAATCTACCATGTTTTTCCCTTTTTGTGATTAGTATCTGGTCTCAGAAATGGGCATGTTACAATTATTGTAAATGATCTATCTAAAGTCCAAGAAGAAAAACTATTAAGATTTGTCTAACCAAAGTGATTAGTACTCAAAAGTGCATTTTTATCATGGTTTTATATCATTATTTTGCACTTGAAGTATCAATAACTCCTTAACTAAAGTACGTTTTATAATAATTTATCTAATAATATAAGATACATTTAATTTGTGTTAAATCTTCATTTTAAATGCAGGCCTATCACATAAATGAAAGGATTGATTGATGACTTTAAGAACTTCAATTGCAAAGGTAAAAAGATGATCAAACTTAGAAAAGAGATGTCGGTGCAATCTAAATCGGAACACTGTTCGGTAATTGGGTCATATCTGGACATATAGAACTCAGATTTAGGTATACTTTATATGGATGGAAAGGTAAGACATAGGCCTCCAACTTTCATATGGAGCCCAAGATCTGAAAAGGTCATTTTCAAGTCCAAATTGTTGCAACAACAAAGAAGCCCGAATCTGTCCTCCAGCCCGAGCACTGTTCAGTATTTTAGCCATATCTGGAGTTCTAGAAGTTGAAATGAGCTGAATTGTTTACATAAGAAAGCTGAGACAATTTTCTAGAACTTTGATGTTTTCAAGTGTCTCTAATTTTGACGGCATCAATGACTTTTTAGGTAGACAGGAGAAGATAAGGATTGTCACCAAGTCAAGGGTTGGCCATCTACTCATCAATTAGTCATCAAATCAATAGTTCCCAATTTTGGCCTATAAAAGGAGGCATTTGCCATGCATTTAGGCATCTTGGTGTCCAGATCAAGATCATGCTCTTGTTTTCTCTATTTGTATTCTTTATGCTTTGTTTTCATTAATATCAAGTTTATGCCTTTCATTTCCTTTCCTTTGCTTTGTTAACTCTTATCTGATTAATGTTCTTATTTGTTTATCTATTTTTCTTTCTTTCATTATGTCTAGCTAAGCTAATTATGTTAAGGTGAAAAGGTTACACTAATGGTGTAAGAATAAGTATGGTATAAACTTAATATGGACTTTAATGTTTAATACTAACATGTTTTATATTTGTTATCTTGTTCACTCTTTAATACTTTGCTTGTTAAATGATTAATCTTGATTTATGTTGTATAACAATTGGTACAACAAATGCTTGGCACTTTCATAGCCCATACTGTATGGTATAACCGACACCTGAGCTATGAAAGGAACTTGATTTGTTGTTAACATAAGTTATAATCATGAATGCTTGACGAAATTTACAAGTATTAGCATTAATTGAATAAGATGACTAATATAATCATGTTAACAATCTATAATCTAATTGGAACCTCCTTTATGTGTGGTTTCCAATTGAACAATAAGAGTTTATACTATACTTGTTTGACATACCATTAGTGGAACCTCTAACCTTGACATTTATTATTATCATTGGTTAATTTTTACATTAACATTCCATCTCAAAGTTCTCATCTTTTTCTTCTTCTTCTCCTTCTTTTTCTTTATTATTATTATTACTACTACTAGTAGTAGTAGTATTATTATTGTTGTTGTTGTTGTTGTTGTTGTTTATAATTGTTGTTTATAATTTGTACAATAACCTCTATGTGGTTCAACCTCGGTCTTGCCGGGTTATTTATTACTTCGACACTCCTGCACTTAGGAGAAGATATCAATCTTTTTGTTGTGTCACGTTTTTGGTGTCATTGGTGGGGAGGTAAGTTTTTTATAAATTATAATATTTATTTTATTTTCTCTTTTCACTTTTCTTGTATATAACTTTGTTTCTTTTTTTTTCTTCTTGTTTCTTCTTCTTTTGTTTTCCTTTTCCATTTATTCTATTCCTACACGTGCATGAGAGTGTGGTCACGTACATCAAGTGGTAGACTTTGTAGGGTATCCTTATCATTTTCAGAAAATATAGCTGAAGAAGATAATCAATCACTTCATAATGAGAATAATGAGAATAACCGTTCTAGAACACTTAGAGACCACATGAATCCAACAAGAACAAGTGCACCATCATGCATAGTTTTTCCTCCCAATGCATCTCATTTTAATTTTAAGCCAGGCATTATTCAACTTTTACCTTCTTTTCATGGTTTAGAATTGGAAAATCCATACTTGAAGTTAAGGGAATTTGAGGAGGTCTGGAACACATATAATAATCTAAATTGTAGTATGAACACCATCAGATTAAAGCTTTTTCCTTTTTCATTAAAAGATAAAGCTAAAACATGGCTATAAAATTTAAGACCAGGATCCATTCGTGCTTGGGATGAAATGCAACAATAGTTTTTCAAGAAGTTTTTCCCATCTCATAGAACAAACTCTTTCAAAAGACAAATCACCACTTTCACTCAAAAACCAGGAGAAACATTTTACCAATGTTGGGATAGGTATCAAGACTTACTTAGTACTTGTCCTCATCATGGTTTTGAAACATAGAGATTCGTTTCATATTTTTATGAATAGTTAACACCTAAAGATAGGCAAATGGTTGAATTGATGTGCAATGGAACTTTTTAAGACAAAGACCCTGACGAAGCAATGGAGTACTTAGACTTGTTAGCTGAAAATGCTCAAAATTAGGACACCGCGGGTACTTATAAGGCACCGAGTAAAACTCAACCTCATACATCTAGTGGAGGTATGTACAACCTTAGGGAAGATCATGACTTTCAAGTCAAGTTTGCATCTTTAGCTAGAAAAGTAGAGGCACTAGAATTGAAAAAAAGTGGTCAATTAAAATCTGTTGAAAACATTGCATGTCAAATATGTAAAAGTTTATTTTTATCATGGTTTTATATCATTATTTTGCACTTGAAGTATCAATAACTCCTTAACTAAAGTATGTTTTATAATAATTTATATAATAATATAAGATACCTTTAATTTGTGGTAAATGTCCATTTTAAATGCAGGCCTATCACATAAATGAAAGGATTGATTGATGACTTTAAGAACTTCAATTGCAACGGCAAAGAGATGATCAAACTTAGAAAAGAGATGTC
>SRLM01000164.1:64491-106963 GCA_015708895.1 Populus ilicifolia
TCATTTAACAAGCAAAGTATTAAAGAGTGAACAAGATAACAAATATAAAACATGTTAGTATTAAACATTAAAGTCCATATTAAGTTTATACCATACTTATTCTTACACCATTAGTGTAACCTTTTCACCTTGACATGATTAACTTAACTAGACAGAATGAAAGAAAGAAAAATAGATAAACAAAATAAAAACATAAATAATATAAGAGTTAACAAAGCAAAGGAAAGGAAATGAAAGGTATAAACTTGATATTAATGAAAACAAAGCATTAACATTACAAAGAATACAAAAAGAGAAAATAAGAGCATGATCTTGATCTGGACACCAAGATGCCTAAATACATGGCAAATGCCTCCTTTTATAGGTCAAAATTAGGAACTATTGATTTGATGACTAATCGATGAGTAGGTAGTCAACCCTTGACTTGGTGATAATCTTTATCTTCTCTTGCCTTCCCAAAACGTCATTGATGACGTCAAAATTAGAGCCACTTGAAAACATGAAAGTTCTAGGAAATTATCTTACATTTATTGTGTAAAACATTCAACTCATTTTGACTTCTAGAACTCCAGATACGGCCAAAATACTAAACAGTGATCGGGCTGGAGGATAGATTCAGGCTTCTTTGTTGTTGCAACAATTTGGACTTGAAAATGGCCTTTTTAGATCTTAGGCTCCATATAAAAATTGTAGGCCTATGTCTTACCTTTCCATCCATATAAAGTAGACCTAAATCTGAGATCTATAGCTCCAGATATGACCTAATTATCGAACAGTGTTCCGGTTTGCATTGCACCGATATCTCTTTTCGAAGTTTGATCATCTCTTTGCCTTTGCAATTGAAGTTCTTAAAGTCATCAATCAATCCTTTCATTTATATAATAGTCCTGCATTTAAAATGGACATTTACCATAAATTAAAGATATCTTATATTATTAGATAGATTATTATAAAACATGCTTTAGTTAAGGAATTATTGATACTTCAAGTGCAAAATGATGATATAAAACCTTGATAAAAATACACTTTTAAGTATCAATCAAAGCCGTTGCTATCCAATCTCAAATACTTATTTTTGGGAGAAAATTAAACTTTTCCATTAATAATTTCTTCCAAACTTAATGCATATCAAGAAGGTAAGTTATTAAAAACTCTGAAAGTGCACAAAAATACATTAGGATGGACCATAGCTGATATAAAAAGAATTAGTCCTTTGATTTGTACAGACATAATTTATTTGAAGGAAAATGCTAAACCCTCTAGAGAAATACAATGAAGACTAAATCCTAATATGAAAGAAGTAGTGAAAAATGAAGTCATTAAGCTTCTAGATAATGAAATCATTTATCCTATTTCTGATAGCAAATGTGTAAGTCCTACCCAAGTTGTACCCAAGAAGTCTGGATTCATTGTGATAACAAATAAGAACAATGAGTTAATTCCCACTAGAACTGTTACTGGTTAGCACATGTGCATTGACTATAGGAAACTTGATTCAATGACCAGAAAAGATCATTTTCCTTTACCTTTCATGGATCAATGTCTTCATGAATAAACTCATACTTTAAATAGTTTTCAAAGGCCCAATCATAACTCATACTTGCAAACATACAACTCTGGTTGGAGAAATCATCCAAATTTCAATTGGAAGAGTGACAATGCATAAACCTTACAACCATAGTTTCAAGCACACCATAATTTATAAAATTCTTATAGATATGCACCTCCTTATGTTCCACCTCTTAGAAGAAATTTTAAGGAAACTTTATATATATTTATTAAAAAGCAAGAGACAATCAATATTCAACTTGCTCAGAGCATAACAAATTTTAAAAATACTATTGCAAAATTCACATCTGCTCTCAATTTTTAAGAAAAAGGTACGTTTTCATCTCAACTACAGTAAAATCCCAAAGGGCAATACAATGCAAATACAAGTAGTTGTGGAAATCAACATATAGATCAAGTCAAATCAGTCATCACTCTTCATAGTGATAAGGTTATTCAAAAACCAATTCTTGAACCTTGTAAGAAAGATGATGAATCAATCTTTGAGGGTAAGGAAGAGGTTGAATCTAAACATTGTAAAAAAAAAAACTAATTCCTTTCCAGCACTTTTATTTCCTTATATCATGACCAATCAAAAAGAAATCGAGGATGAAAAAGGCACCAAAAATATTGATGCGGATCTTTTATTAAAAGTGACAACAAATTGACACCTAACATCATATCAATCGATGATTACTTTCCTGATAAATCTCTACTTTCTCTTAGTTTAATGCCTGGGTTTACTAAAAATATCAATTTTCTTGCTTTAGAATTTTTTCCAGCTTATTTGGATAACAAAGATAAAAGAAAGATTTTGAGTAACATGCAAAATTTTTATTAGGATAACCCTTACTTATTCAAATATTATCCTAATCAAATATTTTAAATATGCGTTCTCAATAATGAGGTAAGTAATTTTATTAAATTTTGTCAGTCTAAGCCATATAAGGATCATTTCTTATAAAAAAAGATGACTGCAAAAATCTTACAATGTGGATTTTATTAGCCCACCATGTTGAAGGATTCACATGCATTCTACAAAACCTTTAAAAATTGTCAAGAAGTGGGATTTATTTCAAAACACAGAGAGACTTTAGCTAATCTTCTATTGACTCTTAAGTCTCATAATAATGGATATATGTATTGTATAATTTATGATTTATGGCCCCATTTTTATAAAGAACATGATCGACTTAGTCTTGAAAATCTAACTAAAAAAGACCATGTTTGTTAGTTTTTAAGAAAATTAGATAGGAAGCTTATCCCTAATCCATACAGGGTGTTTAAGCCATTCTTGAACATAAAACCAAGAAAAGATGTGAGCCACAATCACAACTGCAATTTGAGTCTTAGTTTGCAAAAATTTATGTCTTTTGGTTTTATAAATAACATAATATTCATGTTTTGTTGTTTTTTATATTTGTTTAAGTGTGTTTCATAGTTGTCAATGTTTGTTATTTCAAATGATGTCTTTTATACTCTATCTTTCTATCTTAGAACATTTAGAAAATATTTCATTTTGGTTGGGGGGAGGTTAGTAGTTGATATTAAAAAAAAACTAATTATATTTTTTTTTATAAATAATTTATAAACTATTATTACTAAGATGGTAGAGTAAGAATGAATTTTATTGACTCTTAAGATATATCTTGAAAAATATTTTTCAATGATTATTTACAATATTCAAAATAAGATCTATCATAATACTTCTTGAAATATTTAGATTTACAAACTCTCGCATTGTTATCATTTAATTCTACTCATATACTCATTTAACATGTGTTTAACCTTGATTTTCACATACACACTTTAACATATGATTGTGGGTTGCATATTGGATTATTACATTATTTATGTTCTTTTGTTAAAGGTAACAACTAAGGAAAAGAGATAGTATATAATTTGAAAAAAAAAATGATGATAATAAAAATATAAATAAGTTTGGTTTCGTAAGCTTCCTGACCTAAGCAATTAAGGTCGAAGGGATGTTTTAACACCTGATACCCTAAAGTCAACTGACTTGGGAGCTATTAACCCAATGCTTGATATAGGGGTTAAGAAAAAATGCTTAAGGAAATCAAACATTACACTATCTATGTATCAGTATTTGCAACCCGAGTTACTAAGCTTGTATGGGGTGTATCAACACTTAATGTCCTAAGACCAACTGGTTTGGAAGTCATTACCTGAAAGCTCGTTACATAGGTTAAAGATACATGGTGCTTTAAGTTACACACACACATATATATATATACATATATATTAAAAAAGAGAAAAAAAGAAAAAATAATAATCTTAACCCAAGGAAGTTAACTTTAAACATTAAAATAAAAATTTTGTTTTCTTTTAAGAAAAGTCTCATAACTATATATTGATATATTGAGCATAAAAAAAAGATTTATTGTATCTTTTTTAAGAGGTCTTGAGTAGATATATAAATTTAATGAGAGTTTGTTTATCTGGATAGATTAATGGAAGTTAAATGATGAATACCTTACTTTGTACAATCTACAAATTGTTTTTCTATTTTAACGGTTTGATTACTATAAACTAATAATAAGCTGGTTGGGGGGTGTGACTAGTACTTACAAGTGTATTTTTATCAAGGTTTTATATCATCATTTTTCCCTTGAAGTGTCAATAACTCTTTAACTAAAGCATGTTTTATAATAACATATCTTATAATATAAGATACCTTTAATTTCTGATAAATATTCATTTTAAATGTAGGTCTATCATATAAATAAAAGAATTGATTGATGAGTTTAAGAACTAAAATTGAGAGGACAAAGAGATGACCAAACTTAGAAAAGAGATGTTGGTGCAGTCCAAACTATAACACTCTTCGATAATTAGGTCATATCTAGAGCTGTAGATCTTGGATTTAGGTCTATTTTATACGGATGGAAAGGTAAGACATAGGTCTATAACTTTCTATGGAGCCCAAGATTTAAACAAGCCATTTTCAAGTCCAAATTGTAGCAACAACAAAGAAGTCTGAATCTGTCCTGCAGCCCGAACACTGTTCAGTGTTTGGCCTATATCTAGAGTTCTAGAAGTCAAAATAACCTCTATTTTTTATCCTTGGAAAGCCAAGATAATTTTCTATAATTTTCATGTTCAAGTGGTTTTAATTCTAACTTTATCAATGATGTTTTGGACAGACAAGAGAAGATAAAGATTATTACAAAGTCAAAAATTGGTCACCCACTTATCAATTAGTCACCAAATCAATAGTTTTCAATTTTGACATTTGCCATGCATTTAGACATCTTGGTCTCCAGATTAAGATCATGCTCTTGCTTTATCTCTTTGTATTTTTAAAATGTTTAAGTTTTGCTTTTATTAATATCTTGTTCGTGCCTTTCATTTCCTTTTCTTTACTTACTTAACTTTTATCTTATTTAAGTTCTTATTTTGTTTATTTATTTTTCTTTCATTTATTATATTTAGTTAAGTTTATTATATCAAGGTGAAAAAGTTATACTAATGGTGTAAAATAGTATAATCTATCATCTTAAACACCATACCACCAATCTTTAGATTCGTAATTAAGATATGAATCTTGATGATGCATATATTTTTACATGTATGTTTCCTTAATACTATTGCAAGAGATGCATGAGAGTGTAGTGTTTTTGCACTACTCTAGTTAGGGTAACACAACATGGTATATTAACTAACTATTTAACCCAAGTCATAGGTTGTGTATGCTTAAAAATTATAAAAAAAATTAATATGCATGTTTTTCTCACATAGTTATTACCATAAAAAATTGCAACCATAAATAAAAAAAAATTATACAAGTATTTAATTAAATAATCAAGTTATAGTCCTTATTAGGTTTAATATATTGGTTTTATTTAAATTAGAAAATAAAAAATAAACAATGATAGTAACTAGAAAAAATATTTTTAAAAAAATTATGATAACTTGGAAAGAAAAAACCTTTGGAAATACAAAGTATGAAATTGAATAGAAAATGAACAAAAAAAAAGTTAATTTGAGTCAATCTAGGATAACATGATAAATATGTAAACTACGTAATAAAAGCTGAGTCAATTTGGGTTAATATGCAAAATCTATAGCTTAGATCATGAAATCAAAATAACTCGATAGAGAAGAAATCAAAGAAAACTATAAAAATAATTTAAAAAACAATTTCAAGTGATTATATTGAAAAAAATAGCAAAAAAAAAAAGATATCGACTCACATTAACTTTTTAAACCTATGAAAGATCAACTCTTAATGAATCAAATGCTCAAAGATGAAATCAAGTAAAAAATCAATTACACAAAAAAATCTAGAAAAATAGCAATTAAAATAATGAGTCAAAATAAAAATAAAAAATAAATAAGAGAAACTGAAATTTCTAATTGGAGGATTAAATTGCAAAGAAAAATAACTATAAAAAAATCAAAACAAAATGAAGATCAAATTTTTTTTTAAAAAAAAAGAAGACCAATGCACTATAAGCTTAGATTGAAAACAAATAAAATTTATACAAAAGGACTATGAAAAACAAATTATAAATCACAAGTGATTAGTACTCATTGTTGATAATATGTTTTCCATCCATACTTTAGAAATACTTTAGTAGCTTAAAGTATTTATACTCATTGTTAAAATATGATACTTGACATTTTAGTAGCTTAAAAATGCTCCATTTTTATCATGGTTTTATATCATCATTTTGCACTTAAAGTATCAATAACTCCTTAACTAAAGTACGTTTTATAATAATCTATCTAATAATATAAGATACCTTTAATTTGTGGTAAATGTCCATTTTAAAAGCAGGTCTCTCACATAAATAAAAGTATTAATTGATAACTTTAATAACTTCAATTGCAAAGGCAAAGAGATGATCAAACTTAGAAAAGAGATGTTGGTGTAATCCAAACCGGAACACTGTTCGGTAATTGGGTCATATCTGGAGCTATAAATCTCAGATTTAGGTCTACTTTATATGTATGGAAAGGTAAGATATAGGCCTATAACTTTCATATGGAGCCCAAGATCTAAAAAGGTCATTTTCAAGTTCAAATTACTGCAACAACAAATAAGCTCGAATCTATCCTCCAGCCCGAGCACTGTTTAGTATTTTGGCCATATCTAGAGTTCTAGAAGTCGAAATGAGCTGAATGTTTTACACAAGAAAGTAAGATAATTTCCTAGAACTTTCATGTTTTCAAGTGGCTCTAATTTTGACATCATCAATGACGTTTTGGGCAGACAAGAGAAAATAAGGGTTGTCACCAAGTCAAGGGTTGGTCATCTACTCATCAATTAGTCATCAAATCAATGGTTCTCAATTTTGGACTATAAAAGGAAGCATTTGCCATGCATTTAGGTATCTTGGTTTCCAGATCAAGATCATACTCGTCCTTTCTCTCTTTGTATTCTTTTTAGTGTTTATGCTTTGTTTTCATTAATATCAAATTTATGCCTTTCATTTTCTTTCCTTTGCTTTATTAACTGTTATCTTATTTATGTTCTTATTTTTTATATCTATTTTTCTTTCTTTCATTATGTCTAGCTAAGTTAATTATGGCAAGGTGAAAAGGTTACATTAATGGTATAAGAATAAGTATGGTATAAACTTAATATGGACTTTAATGTTTGATACTAACATGTTTTATATTTGTTATCTTGTTCACTCTTTAATACTTTGCTTGTTAAATGATTAATCTTGATTTATGTTGTATAACAATTGGTACAACAAATGCTTGGCACTTTCATAGCCCATACTGTATGGTATAACCGACACCTGAGCTATGAAAGGAACTTGATTTGTTGTTAACATAAGTTATAATCATGAATGCTTGACGAAATTTACAAGTATTAGCATTAATTGAATAAGATGACTAATGTAATCATGTTAACAATCTATAATCTGATTGGAACCTCCTTTATGTGTGGTTTCCAATTGAACAATAAGAGTTTATACTATACTTGTTTGACATACTATTAGTGGAACCTCTAACCTTGACATTTGTTATTATCATTGTTAATCCTTATTTTAATATCTCATCATCATCATCATCATCATCATCTTTTTCTCTTTCTTTATTATTATTATTATTACTACTACTATTATTGTTATTATTGTTATTATTGTTGTTATTGTTATTATTGTTATTGTTGTATTATTGTTATTTATAATTTGTACAATAATCTTCCTGTGGTTCGACTCCGGTCTTGCCAGGTTATTTATTACTTCGACACCATGCACTTGGGAGAAGACATCAATCTTTTTGTCGTGTCAACAAGAATAAGGATTGAATAAAAAGAATAATACATGAAGAATTACGATCAAAGAATTAAATCAAAAACAAATAAAACTTTTATAAAAGGAAAAAAATCAAAATTTAAAAATCAAAATAATAAGGAATAAAATTAAAATACCATAAAAAAAAACTAAGTTGCATTTTTTTTAAAAGAGGAGAGAGACAAGGTAAAAAAAAAAAAGCTTACTAGCAATAAACGGTATACCTTCACCAACAAGCTCCATACTAAGAGGAAGAGAACGCGGATGTGTTTCTAACAACACGATGAAAGCCTAGGTGTGGTTGCTAGGAGGTGCTATATGTGCTAGTATGTCTAGAGCTATTTTTTAATTGTTTAAAAAATATATCTTTATTATTTATGCATGTTTTTTATTTGACATCGTCATTATTATTTTCTTTTCTTTTTTTATCATCAACATGATTTTTTTCAAAAAAAATTCATTCAAAGAAAATAAATATTCATAAAAAATAAAATAATTTAAATTAAGGGGAAAAATATTTTTTAGAGAAAATTCTATATTTGTTATTTATTCATTGTTTTTTTAATACTATTATGATCTGTAAATTAATTTTCAACTAAGAAATAAAGAATAATATCTTGTTTATTTTATTATGATTGTTTGATAAATTAAAAAACTAATTCAAGTTTCATTTATACTTATTCATAAAATAATTATTAATATTATAAAAAAGCTCAAATTTTATGTAAACAATATGGCATAATTGGATATTTGTTTTTAAATATCATCTTATTAATTTAATTTCAAGAGAGTTTTATTAAAAGAAATTATTGAAATTATTTTTTTAATAAATTTTAATATTTTTTTTTGTTTTCTCTGTGATGACACGAGGCCATGTTCAAATTTTATTTTATTTTTTAATAATTATAATAAAATTCATAAAACTTCCAATGATTTAAATTCTTAAGTAAAAAAAAATATTTTTTAATTGAAATCCCATTTCTTATCCATGCAATTTTTGTGACATAAATATATTTTTTAATTAAAAGCACATAAAACTTGTCATGATTTTAGAAAACAGGTTACAATAAAAACAAATTATGAATCAATATATTTTACATGACGGTATAAAAAAATAAAAGAATAATATTTTTGAAGAACTTATATAAAAAACTTATAACAAAAATTAACAAAAGAAATATTTTATTTTTATCAAATATTAATGTGTAATTTATTCTAAAAAAAATATATTAGTTACATGTGTAATTATTCATATTTATAAAACAATCACTAAAATTAGTCTAGATCTATAATTTTATTTAAGTATTGTGGCACAACCGAATAACTTTTTAAATACCATCTTGAAAATTTATTTTAAAGATTAAAAAAATATAAAGAGAAGCAAAATAACTACTTTTAAAAACAAAATGTGAGAGGTCTTTGAAAAAATAGCCTAAACATTGTTGAGCCTAGAAAGCGATTGGTTTCAAATAAACATGTCTACATGCATTTGAGCTAGAATACCATGTATGTATGACTTACTTTATTAAAAAAAAAAAAAACATGCAAGATATGTCCATCCAAATTTTTTCTTTCAAAAAATAGAATAAATGAGATATCATCAACTAAGATATTTTCTATTTAATTTAAATGATAAATAAAAAAGTGAGGTTTATGCTTCTAATTTTCAACATATTTTGACATGAAAACCCTCTAAGAATATGTTAGACAATTTTAATCTAAAAATATCATTTAATCACTTTAAAAATCTAAAATTACATCAAATAAAAAAATTTCATAGGTCAGAATGTATGTTTTTTTCAGTATAGTTAAAGGCCTTAATTATCTCTATTAAACTCTTTGCAAATCTCACTAAAATTAGTATTTTTATGACTAGAATATGATTAAATAAATTTTTTTTAATTGATAACTTCATGTCTTATGTTTTAATAGGTAAGAACTAAAACATAATAAAAATAAAATTTTAATATTGAAAAAAAATATCTGAATGATCAAATATTTTTAAAAAAATTGATTTTTTTTTTTAACTAAAGATTGCAACAGTTCAATATACAGTGGAGCTCCAAGAGAAGCTCCGATACTTTTAGTTAAATCGACAGTGATAATATAGATTTAAGTTCTCCTACAGTAGGAATGAACCTTGCTGATTTTCTCATTAAATATTAACACTTTCAAATCATGTAATGAACTAATAAAAATTGGTGTAGCACTAACATTCGCGACATGAAATTGATTTTGTAACTCGAAACACAGGATGAAATCTCTGCAAGCGGGCAAAAAGGAGAAAGAGAACTTCAATGTTGCTCCCAGAACTAGGAAGCATGGAGAAGCAATTTCATGGTAGGCAGAGATTAAACAGTGCTCAGCAGGCCATAAGTACCTGTTACAGTCATGTAAGCTTTTCGTGCCCATTTGCGGTCGAAAGGGTTAGACTCTACATTTGCTTTATCTGATGAAAATTCATCTCATAGATGATAAATCTAAACTTGATACGACGAGCTAAAATAGAACTAAAAAGATATACACATGCCCAGAAAGTAATTGTTTTTTTTTTCCTTTTTAATTCCACAATGATCCGTGGAGATCACATGTTTACAATTCCGGAGTACGGCAAAGACCTCCACAGATGTAGTTGAGAGATTTTTTTTTAACAAGAATTGTAAACATGTGATATTGCCTATTTAAACTTTCCATGGAATCCTCCACTGCACTTATTGCAGTTGTTTTAACTTACGTGGATCTCCACTGAGTGATCAATGCGAGGGCCAGTGCTGAGTCCCCACTTTGAATGAACCAACACTTCCCTGTCCAATATAATCTTACTATTATAAATCAAATGAAAAAACTTGCTGCTGCTCCAGCTCTTCGAGCCAAAAAACAGCTCAAACTATTATTGAGGTAGCATTTTCCAGTCAGTCTGCTGTTTGGTTTGTATGGTTTGTTGTCTCAACAAGTAGATGTTGAGCGCATCGAAGACGGGTTATAAGCTGTGCAAAAGAGGGTCGCAAATTTGGCTCCCTGCAAAAGCAACAAAGGATTTGTCATCACAGAACACTTCATTTCAACTGAAAATATTGACCAAGTCTATTAACTCACAATTGCCAACAATCTCGTATTATCTGGGCAATGGCTGGATCAATGTACCCTGGAATTTCAAGATGTCGATTTTGGAATCCAACAGCTCCCACAACCTGCATTGGATTTAAGCCTTTCCAAGGAATTTGACACGTAGCTAACTCCCATAGTATCACACCAAAGCTGTATATATCACATCTGCAAGCAAGCAAGTAAACCAACAGTATTAATGCTAGAGAAAACTTCCTAGCAATGCAAACTTCCTGCAATAAACTATGTTGGCATGTTTATGCACGTGAATATTCTTACTTCTCATTTGCTGGTTCATTTCTCAGGACTTCAGGTGCCATCCATTCAGGCTGCAGTGGAAAAGCAAACTTGTTGCTTACTATTTGGTCTAAAACAATTAGAAAATGGAATTATGAGCATGCTAAGTTTTAAATAAGTCTAACCGTTCCAGCAGTAGACTTCGAGGACAGAAAAGTATGGTGCTTAATGCGTGACAATCCAAAATCACAGACCTGTGGATAGAAACTTAATAAGATGTTCGAAATACATGCATTGTTTCTTTCAGCGAAGATGCAAAAGATAAAGCAGTCGACTGAATTTCCAACAAAACATATGCATAACCAGAGAATAATTTGAGAGCCAGACCTTAACAAGCCAGTTTTTGTTGACGAGGAGATTAGGAGACTTTAAATCTCGATGCACAATGGTAGGATGGCTAGTGTGCAAGTAATTCATTCCCTTTGCCTGTAAAAAAGAAGAAAGCAGCTTTAGTTTGGAAAATAGAATGGAGTAGAAAGAAGGATAGGTTATCTGACACATACCACATCAAGAGCCATTTGCATTCGCCTCTTTTCATCAATCTGAGAATTGGGACGATGCAGTAACCTATACAAACTCCCTCTGCACACAAATGTGTAAAGAGAGTATGAGGAAAAAAAATATTACAGCTGACTCAGAATTTACTATTTTTACTGAAAAAAGTTAATGGCCGTGACTTGGACAGCAATGAACTCCAGCAGTGAGGTGCCACAGGCTTCAGAATCATGCTTATGAAAAATTCAACATATCCAAGTCAACATGATGACACTTTTACCATATAGGTTTTCAGTTTGATAGTATATCAATGTGAAGGATGCAGGTGTTGGACACATGAAGCTTAATTTAATAATTCCAGAAACAAGAAAGAGTAGCATGTTTGTTTTTTGGGGAAGCAATCTCAACCTGGGCAAGAACTCAGTTAGTATTGATAAGTGCGGGGGGCGAGTAACTGCTCCCATGAAAAGAACAACGTTAGGATGTCTTAATCTTAGCATGATTTCAGCCTGCATTAAACAGCAAGCAGAAATTCATTCAAATGTCATAAGAAACCAATTTTATTAACATATACATATAAGATGTATGAAGTTAGTAGTGCTTACTTCACATTTGAACTGAACCAATGCATCACCAGAGAAACCCTGGTCCAAAAATTTCTTCACAGCAACTTCCTGTCATGCAGAACCAAGAAGATAGTATCAAAGAAGCAAGACTTAAAAATAAGACAGATGGACCAGTAAGTCGATGAATAGACTGGTGATTCTATATGAAGTTTGCCACAGAGGCAGTCTCAACAAAATTGCATTATAAACAGAGACTGGCATCATGGAAGTGATGCATAAAATACAGAAGGTGACAATTTTGAAACAGCTAATATTGCCCAACAAAAATTAAAACCCCATTTCCACAATTTTCACATTTATCATCAGTGTCATAGCCAAAAAACAGGAGCATAAGCATTGAATTGTAAACTATAACCATAAAATCAATATGGTGTTAAAAGTATCTCGCTATGCTAGATCTTAGACTTCAGTGGGCTTCCCCAGTCCCCCTAATGCCAAACCTTTCTAGTTAAAGAATGGATAATTTGGCACTGGATGCAGATGGAACAGAACAGATTGGCAACCTCAGTAACAACCCCTTCAGAAGAAACTCGAAAGGGCCACCTCTGGAAGCGTTCAACCCATCAAATCCAGAAAGGAAGCACTACCTTATTGTGTTAAAATTATCCAAATCGATGTGCAGACTATGAAGTAGTTTATCACAAGTTAATGACAAAATACCCATATTGTGTCAAAGGATAACTTACAGTGCCATTCCAATCCCCATGGTAGACCTCGCCATATGAACCTGCACAACAAGGCATAGTGAGACTACTATTAAACAATCATAGCTGATATATATACAACTCCAGACATGCATCACTCTCCCTAATTAATAAAATCAATGGAAGAAGCCCTTGAAGGTATTGCCATGATGGCCAGATTTCCAAGTCTTCTCAATCACATATTGAAGAGAATCCAAAGACATAGCAAACTAAAAAGCTTAGTAGGACAAGGTAGGATGTCTGATAGAACTTTGGTCTCCTATTTGAAACCATGTCCAGAGAAGCAGGCTGGTTTCTTCACCAAACATAACATGACCTATTTTCCAGGATTGTTTGGGCTGATAGCCAGCCTCCTACCATATATGATTGCAATTGCAAAGCCAGTATTGAAAGCAACACAATTCCTCCAAAAGGTAAAACTCCAATTTAGACTGACTCAGCTGGTAAGAGATTGTACTCTTGCAGAGATACTAGAACTTACGAAATAAAGACATGCAGAGAAGAAGTGCTATGCCTATGAGCCTAGTTCAATACCCATTTCTATAACTCATTAATGCACACCATATTATTTTTTTTTTCTTTTGATCCATTTCTAAGATTTAAACAGATAACAGATGTGCATGATTAAAACCTCACAAGCTGCCTGGATCCAATATTGCACAGAATCGTGCAAAAGGATCCATATAACTAACTCCCAACTAGTTTGGAATTGAGACTTTCTTGTTGGTGGTGGTGTTAGGAATCAACTACGTGACATTGAATCACATGGTGTTATGTCTTCGACATATTGTAATTGATTCCAAGCTTTGTATGAATTCACATATCCAAATTATCCTTTTTGGCATAAAAAGTCATAAAATTTATTACATGTTAATCACCAGCCAATTCTCATGCCCCCCTCATTACTGACCAGAAAGGACTTACATATGCAAACAAACACCCCTCATGCATATCGCAGGGTAAGACTAGCATTCATTAATGGGAAACTTTAAGCAAGGACACGTGGAGGGTGGGTGATAACTTCCCTCAATCTGAACAGGATTCTACAAGTCTAAAATTGCCAGCAGCTTCTTCTTTTTATAAAACCAAATTAAATTAAACAAGAAAGAATTCTTACCGATGCCTATACGTTCACCGATCTCAAGATCCTCCCATGGAATTTCCCATTCAGCCACCTCCCCCAGCATAGGGTTTATTCTCTCACTGTAACCATTGCTAGTATGCAGACCACTGTTTGATGTTTCCATCAATTTGAAATCAGATTCTTTGCCAGTTTCCATGTTAAAAAGCCTTCCTGTTTTCTCCTGAAAGCACTGGTTGTCACTACTAACCAAGGCATGTTCAGGTCGTAATTGGCAAGGTTCCATTCCAGAGAACAAGAAAGACTCATGAAGCGGATTCTCATGCATGGTACTTCCAGCCATTCCAGATGCATGAATAGACACCATATCCATGCCAGAGGTATCTATTTGCAATTTTTCATTTGTTCTATTATTAAGAAGCACAAATCCTTCACTGGTGACATCGGAAGGGAAAGACAAGTCAGAATTTGAGATATTCACATTTAATTTTCTAGGTTCATCGGCTGAGCCCTCAGCAAACTGTTGCTGTTCATAATCACACCTAATGTTGTTCAACATACCCTCCCTAGTTAAGGACATAAGGGTCTGTTCATGCCCTGCCAACATGTCATCTAAATAACAAAGAAGCTGGTCACCTAGATTTACCCTGTTTTCTGGGTGAGCTTTCTCAAGCAGCTTCGATTCACCCAGATTCATATCTGAAAACAAATCAGGAGGAGGTGATGCACCACTCTCTAACAAGACAGCATGTAATTTCTGTGCAAATTCAGGATTCTTCGCTGCACTGATGACATACTTGGAAACATTTTTAACTTTAATTTTTTGTGCAGATGAAGGTTTTTCAGAACCTGATAACCTGAGCTTCCCAAAATCATATTCGAATTTCTCAATTTGATTTTTCTCAACTAAGTTCAGATCATTCTCGTTTGTTTTGATGCTGACATATAATCCTTCTCCTGATGTTGAGCTGCCAACATAGGGAATCCTATCCAGGTTAGGTGAAATTGCAGGAACCCCAGATCCTTCACCCATCAATGCAGTTGAATCTATGGGGGTTTCTGTAAGACTGGCGAACCCACTTATGTCAAATCCAGCTGTTGGAAGGTGGCTGCTGGGCACCTCAGGAGGAATTAGAGTGCCCGGAGCACCCATCAGATCAATAATGTATTCACTGCACCAGTTTAACATATAAAGAACACAATTACAAACAATTCCCATTAAACATTTAAGCCTGCAGTATTAATTTGATTAGACAGCAAACACATATAAAACCTTGAAATTTTTTAATAATCATTCTCATGCAAAATAGGCAAGCAAAAATTTGATAATTAAAGGAAAGTGGGCTTTCAAAAAGAAAGTGTATGCAAGGAATACATGCAACTTAGAAAATGAGATTTGCAACAAGGATCATTATTCATATTCAACATGTCTTGCAAAAGAAATATCCAGATTACTTAATACAAGTTCATACATCTAGCAATACAGAACGCTTGGATAGTTATTAACCAGAATCCAGATGCTAACATAAAATATCAATAAACATTCCCAGTAAATGTATTGATTACCAACAGAAACATATAAATCATTTTGCAGTACCACTTGATGCAGCATGACACCAAATGAAATGGACAAGAAATAGATCAAGAAAAAAACACCACCTTCCATCGTCCATCTTAATCAAATTTACAGCTCCATCATCAGTGCCAGTATAGTAGCTCCCTTTAACCAGCATACATGGGAGATTAATCCTATCAGCTATCACCTGTCACCAGAAATGTAATGATTAATTTGAGTCCAATCTATTCACAGCTATCAGAATAACTATCATAAGCTTGAATGATGATGCTGACATTCTTTGAATAGCAAAAACACAACTATTAAGAATTTAAACAGACAAGATGGCCGCTGTTATGTTAGAAAGAATGAATATGTTCATTTATCATCAAGTTCAATTTTTGAACAGAAGCTAAAAGATCTCAAAACCTTAAAGAGCAAGGCCCTGTGGCGAGAAAGTCCAACATCAAGACAACCAATGGGTAGAATGATAGAGTTCAGAGTGTTCTGTAGCTCTTTGCTTCGCCTTTTCCACCTGCTTGACATCTCACCAGCATCACTCACCGGACCACCCATTCTATCAACAACAACATCAGCAATTTTCTGGATCAAGCCATCAGAGACTCTGCTTTCTAGGGACATGATATAAGCTCTTTTCTCAAGATCTTGCAGTTCAGCATCAACAAATCGGTTTACCATGATAACTTCATAATCAACATTTTCTGATATTGATATTGCTTGAAGATCCACTAACAATGGCATATTCCCTTGAACAACTGAGTTTGAGGTAAGTCCACAAACATCATAAAAGCCATCCATCACTTTTTCATTATAATTTACAACACTATAGCTCTGCATGAAAGATATGGGAAAAATCAGTTGAATGTTTTGAATAGATAACATCAAGATTTGCACATGACATGCATAGGAAAGAAAAGAAAACATATGCTTTGTTTTTCTATTTGTGCCAGGGAATGGTACGACAAGGAATGAAAATGAAATTCAAGAACTAGGCTTTTTAACATTGCAGTTCTAGGAAATAGAAATCTCCAATCAACAGGCTTTCAATTTCATATTTTTCCTGGATGGAAAAGATTCTGTGCTGCATAGAATGTAAATACATGTATGCATAAATGCTAACCTAGAAATGCTAAACTCATAAAATACTGTGATAAAGGAAGTGTAAAATATCACTAGGAAAAATTGTACTGGCCCTTGTATTGGAAGACAATCTCGCTATATGATCAAGTTTCCACCCCTCTTAAAAATAAGTAAGCCTTTGATTGGTGCTTTTAGTTAGGGAAAAAATACTGCAGTTATCTTCCAATTGTTCAGTAGCCATTATATGAGAGTTCTGAGGGGATTGCATAAACTTGGCTACAGGCATCCAACAGCTTCATTTTCATTCTTCCAAATTATTATCAAGCACTTTCATTCCGTAAAATTCACAATGCAAATCTCAAAGCCCCCCAGCAAACCATGAAAACATTTAGAGAATTTAGGCTAGATTGAACTCTACTGCTTGATTATTATTTTCCTTTCATAAACACCACAAGCCACCTATTCTGCTTCGTTGTAAACAGAGACCCACACAAAAATACAGCAGTTATCTTCCAATTGTTCAGTAGCCATTATATGAGAGATCTCAGGGGATTGCATAAACTTGGCTACAGGCATCCAACAGCTTCATTTTCATTCTTCCAAATTATTATCAAGCACTTTCATTCTGTAAAATTCACGATGCAAATCTCAAAGCCCCCCAGCAAACCATGAAAACATTTAGAGAATTTAGGTTAGATTGAACTCTACTGCTTGATTATTATCTTCCTTTCATAAACACCACAAGCCACCTATTCTGCTTCGTTGTAAACAGAGACCCACACAAAAAAATAAACAATTAATCAACCTAGTCAAGACCAATGACTTTAATCACAATCCACAAGAACCCAACAGCATGTAGCATGAACCTAGAAATTTAATTAACCCCCATCCCTAGCTTTCTTTAGCAAACAACAAGTTTTGGAAAACATTTCTCTTCGCTTTCTCGTCAATTATGGAAAACAGGCAGTAATCAACAAATCAAACTTGTTACGCAACACAAGTCATCTGTAGAGATAAGATCAATTATCCACAATAATAACTAAAACAGCTTTATAACATTAAACATCAGTCCACAAAATAAATAAGTCATACAAAACACAATCAAATAGTATAATTATTAAACTGATTCATGCATGAAAATGAAAACAAATTAGAAGCAAACATGTCAAAATTGCAGCACTGTGCATCAATCGAAACCCTGAACCAACCAAATTAGAATTGACAAAACTGATCCGAAACAGCAAATGCAAAGGCAAAATCATATGAAATCCCCAAAAATAAGATCCAAAAGTCAAAAACCTAACCAACTAGTAAAAAACATACCCAGTATCGGAGGGAGAGAGACTCAGCAAGAGAATCGGTATCAGTAACCGGAACGACGGGACAGCTCCGGAGACTAATCCGCTTAGCAGCATCGATCTGAGCAGATTCCGTATCAAGAGTCGCATCCGGATCCGACGCACTAATCGCTAAAGCCAATTGCACTTGAAATTCCTCCTCTAATAAATTAAAATCAATCCCACTACTATTACTACTACTAATCGCTTCGACAGCCATCCGATCCACTGCAGTGGATTCAACGGGCTCGATTCTTTCATTTGACGGACTCGGAGTGGTACTGGGACTCGTGTTGGAACTCAAAACGGGTCGAGTCTCGCCACCAAATCGGTTGTGATGATCACCGATGTGGAGCTTTCTTAGTAGATGCTTCATCTTCGACATCGATCATTAACAAAAATAAATTAATTAATTAAAAATAAAAATAAAAGGCAGTTTTTGATTTTGATTTTGATTTGTTTACGCGTTGTGTGTTTTTGACGGGGTGGGTTTAAGCAACGCACAGTTGGGAAAGAGGAAGATTCACTTAAAGTGTGCACTCTTGTTCTTGAAGCTAAGGACTATGAGCGGATGCTTATTCATCCATCAACAAATTGCTGAGAGAGAGAGAAACTTTTAACCGCTCAAAATCCATTCCCTCCAATTGTATGCTATGCATCAGCCAAAAAAATAAAACCTCTGTTTGAATAGTACTCTATGTTCCTTTATTAGTATTTTATTTTGTTTATATTTATATTTAACTTAATTAATATGCTCAAGTCAATGACCCCACATTCATGCTACTATATGTCACTCCGTATGGTGTTCTGGTGCACTTGTTTCATCTTGACCGTTCAATTGGTAGATTTTAGTTGGTCGTTGGATGAGTGGGAGTCAGGAGGTTTTCTTCTTTTTGTTTTAAGAATAAAACAGGTGTTTAAGATCTATAATAGAATTTTTTTGTATTATTTCATGTTTCGTCGTCTTTATGTAGATTAGAAATGTGATTTATATGATTTTAATATGAGTGAGAAGTTTAGCTAATTTATATTTCTTTTAGTTATATATAGATAAAAATATATAAAACTTATGAAGTATAATTATATATATTTCAATGAATTTTTCAAATCAAGATGATTGTTGATAAATATTATGAGATAAACATACCTTTTTCTAAAATATTTACATAATTTTAACAAAATATCTTCTTATTTATGTAATTGAAAAGATAAATTATATAGAATTATAAAAAAGACATGATATATATATATAATTCTTTTTAAGAGATATTTAAGAGGTATTTAAAAGTTTAATTAGTTTAATTTTCAAAATATTTTTTATTTAAAAATATATTAAAATAATATTTTTTATTTTTAACAAATTATTCTTTATGCTAGTACATTAAAATAATTTAAAATATCAAAAAATATTAATTTTTAAAAAATAAATTTAAAATTTTAAAAATATTTTTAAAATATAAAATAAACAAGATAACCTATTTAAGAATGTAAACTCATTAATCTTCAGATGGTGCGATACTTGTTATAGACCAACACCATATAAAATCATATTCTAGTGTACTTAAACTATTTACTATTTATATAAGTGTTGGATAGAGCTTATATCCTATGACATGCATGTAAATGAGAGATTTGTAAGTTATTTTTGAATTGATTTTTCTGGTATTTTTTTCATGTACACCAACTCAGTGCTTATTATTTTTAATTTTTATTTATTTATTTCTTTTATTTTTATACTCGTATAAGAGAGGAGAGGTGTGGATATTATTTTAAAATATATTAAATAATATTTTTTTATTTTAAAAAATTTAAATTTTATATTAAAATATTAGAATAATTCAAAAACACATAAAAATTACCAATAAATATTATTTAATATTCTATAGATGATAGGGTGCAATAATGTTGTTTATTCCCAACTTCTTTACGAATATAATAACAATTATTTTTTCTTAAAAAAAAACACATACAATTATTTTTTCTTAAAAAAAAAACACATTTTAACCAGGCCAAAAGGAATATCTTTTTACACTTACAATCCAATACAAATAGTGATACCAAAAGCCAATTTAGTCTCTCTACTTCACATTAGGTTAAATCAATACTCTAAATATTTATTCTCGACAATTGTTTGTTAGTTTTGTGATAATTTTTATTTTTAAAAGCATTTTAGTTTAAAAATTATTAAATTGATATATGTTTAAATACTTTGTTTTGATATACTAATATAAGAAATTAAACAAATATTATTTTAATTAAAAATTATTTTTTTATAAAGAAACACCAATATTACACTACTAAACAAACATATATATAGAAGTATATTAGTTGATGGAAGCAAGGGCAGATTATGGTTTAAACGATCAACGCAACGGTGACAGTTTTTACTTGGTAGTGGATAAGATTTACCACGGGTAAAAAAGCACAGTAAATAAAGAAACCTGCTGAGCACAACACCGAAGGGCCAGCAGGAACACATAAAGACAAAAATGCTTTCCAGTTTTTTGGAATATACTTATTATGTCCCAGCATACAAGCACAATGACAATCTTGCAGTGAAATTGACTCTGAATCCGTGTAAAGGTTGCCCTCGATTGGTCAATTCAGAGCTGGCAATGATTTTGTCTATGAAAGGCCAACTAGAATTTGACCCCAAGTGTACACAAGGTGTTTGTCATTGTGTTTTAATAGTAATTTGAAGATATTTTTATTTATTTATTTATTTTTTAAAATTATTTTGATATATTAATATTAAAAATAAATTTAAAAATTATTTTAATATATTTTTAAATAAAAAATACTACCAACGAGACTACCAAACAAACATGAAATGCGGTCGCTGCGATTTAGGATCCAAGCTTGCTTCTAAGATTGAAGTGTTGGATTGAGGCGAATTTTACAGGATCAACTCCACAATAAATCCAAGATTTTCCAAAATAATCAGCTCAAATTCCGGAATAAAAGTGCATGAGCTGTGGCAGTGAATGATGGATTGGATTCATATGCCAAGACGGAAAAGCCAAATTTTGGCTTAGCAAAACAATGACAGTTTTCTACTGAATTCGGTGGTGGATAAGATTGGCGACCAGAAAAAGAAAAAGAAAAAAAGGTAAATAATCATACAGAACACATAGATATTTAAACAAATCATTTACGTTCGTTGGATCAAAAACAAGGATCAACTTGTCGTGGTAGTTGCTAGTTGCTTGTTGCTAGTAAAAACAAAATACCCTGCGACGGGAAACAAACCGGTGATCCATGTCCGATTTGAGAAGCTCATAAGAAAGTTGTTGAATAAATCAGATTAACAATGTGCAGAGAATACTAGGGCAATGACAATCGCTATTATTAATAATATGAATAATACTAATATTAACAATAAGAATAATATTAGTATAATATTATTATACTAATAATACTTATTATTAACAATAAACATAATACTAATAATATTAGTATATTATCAATCAAATTAATAATATTATTTATATTATTGTTATTATTATTGTTATCATTGTTGATATTAATATTATTAATGTTATTTTTATTATTGTTGTTGTTATGATTATTGAAGTAAATTTGAGTTAAGCATGTTTATCAAACCAAGTATCATAAATCAAAAAATTATTTATAAACAAAGTATAAATAATTTATACTTGTGCCCCTGTTATACTTAATCTAATAGCTTTGGCCAGTTATTCAAAATAAGCAGGGTTTGGCAATATAAGAATATTCCTGGTAGTGTTACAGGTGGAGTCCCTTCTAGTTGTACATACCATTCTGAAATAAATATTTAACTTTCTAATTTTTAAAAGATAAAGTTGAAACATGACTACAAAATCTTATATCAGGATCCATTTATACTTGGAATAAAATGTAACAATAATTTTTAAAGAAGTTTTTCCCTTATCATAACACAAATTCTTTCAAAAGATAAATCACCATATTCACTCAAAAGTCAGGAGAAACATTTTACCACTATTGGGATAGATATTGATATTTGCTTAATACTTGCCTTCATCATGGTTTTGAAATATGAAGATTAATTTTATATTTTTATGAAGGGTTAATACATAAAGATAGACAAATAGTGAAATTGATGTGCAATGGAATTTTTAAAGATAAAATCTCTAATGAAGCAATGGAGTACCTCGACTTGTTAGTTGAGACTTGTTAGTTGAAAATGCTTAAAATTATGACATTATAGGCACTTTTGTATAAATAATGTATACTTGTGGCCTTGTTATACTTAACATAATAGCTCTAGCCAGCTAATCAAAATAAGCAAGGTTTGGCAATATAAGAGATATCCCCTGTAGTGTTACAGGTGGAGTCCCTTCTGATTGTACTTACCATTCTGAAATAAATATTTAGCTTCTTATCAATAATCTCAAATAATAATCATTTTATTTGCATTTTATTTTATCACAAACATCATTTCTAGAACTATAATTAGGGCTTTGATACCACATTGTAACATCCAAAATACTAGGACAACATATAAATTATAATGTAAGAAAAACACGATAATTTTTTCTAAAACTAAATTGATGTGGACTAGTCTAAAAACACTAGCAAAGACCCATTACATATTCCAAATAGTCTAGTGAACACTAACAAGAACATATTACATGTTTCAAATGGTCCAATAACTCAGTCCAAGATAAAAGCATTAAAAAAAGAAGCATTGAATGCATTAGTTTTAAATGTTTTGACCAACTCAAATTTGAAGGGTTAATTGGAATATCAAAAGGAGGTCATAATCCATTTTATTCATGTGCAAGAAGGGTATAATCTATCCTTGTTTTGGCATCCGGTGAGAATAACAAATGAAACAAATAAATCCTACTACAACTTGAAAACAACATGGGTGGCTATCTTTTCCTTTTGTTTATAGAATTAATAGGCTACATGGAAGACCATAAATAAACTTTGAATCAATTTTGTGATATTTTATTTCTTTATTTTCTTCTCATTTCAAAACATAGATTTAATATTATATGCTTTATTTTATTTTGTTAGCTACAATCTAATACTTGTTTGGGCTTAATTAATACTTTTTTTCAATCAAGGTCCAAGGCTTATTTGATTCACAATATGAATTTTTTTGTTTAAGGTTTTTTGGTCAATTTTGTAAATGGGCCAAGTAAGTTCACTATGGTAATCCATTGAGGTGAATTTTTTAAGAACTATTTAAACTCATGTGTCCTAAATTTTGGTAGCCATTGATGAATGTTACTTATGAATTTTTTTAGTTTTAATGTGTGAAAATAATTTTTGTATTCTTCAATTTTTGAATGAATTAAATCTAACTTATCAAATATTAATTGACTTTGTGGCATCATTCTACTTCATTCCAATAATGTTGGTGCCTTAGGGCATGTTTCTATTTTGTCACTCTTATATCATATCTATTTTGGCTTTCCAGGATCAAATCTCAATCTTGATTATGGGTTGTATGACTACATGATCACGAGGATCGCATCATAGATTCATGCAAGGTTCATTACGAAAAAGTTTCCCCTATAATTGGGCATACCAAGTTATCGATAATTGCATACTGATTAGTATTTAAAAGTTTATTTTTATCAAGTTTTTATATCATCATTTTGCATTTGAAGTATAATAACTCCTGAACAAGAGCATGTTTTATATCATCATTTTGTAATTAAAGTATTAATAACTCCTTAACATGAGCATGTTTTATAATACCATATCTAATAATATAAGATACCTTTAATTTATAATAAATGTTCATCTTAAATGAAGGTTTATCACATAAATCAAGGGATTAATTGATGAGTTTAAAAATTAAAATTGAGAAGACAAAGAGGGGGCTAAGATTAGAAAAGAGATATTGGTTTAGTTCAATCTAGAACACCATTTGGTATTTAGATCATAATTAGAGTTGTAGAACTTAGATTTAGGTCTACTTTATATGGATAGAAAGCTAAGACATAGGCATAAAATTTTCATAAAGAATTCAAGATTTGAAAAAGGGAGTTTCCAAGTTCAAATTGTAGTAACAACAAAGAAGTCTGAATCTGTCCTATAACTCAAACACTATTTAGTGTTCAGCCCATATCTCGAGTTCTAAAAGTCCAAATGCACCGATGTTTTCTTTTTAGAAAGCTAAGACAATTTCTTAGAATTTTCATAAAGATAATTTGTTCAAATTCAGATATTGGTAATGATGTTTTGTTCAAACAAAAAGATAAGGATTGTCATTAAGTTAAGATAAGGTCAGCCACTCAACAATTAGTCAACAAATCAATAGTTCTAAATTTTGGCCTATAAAAGGAGGCATTTATCATGCATTTAAGCATCTTAGTTTTTTAATCAAGATCATACTTTTTATTTCTTTCTTTATATTTTTGTAATGTTTAAGTTTTATTTTATTTTGTATTTTTCTTAATCTCTTGTTTATACTTTTCATTTCCTTTACTATACATATGTTCTTATGTTGTTTATTTATATTTTTTATTATTATGTTTAGCTAAGTTTGGTATATCGAGGTGAAAAGGTTTCACTAATAGTGTTAAGATAAGTATAATATAAACTCAATATGGACTTCAATAATTATATCTTAAACAACTTGTTATTAACATGATTTTATCATTTTTATCATATTAATTCTTAATATCTTGCTTGATAAATGATTAATCTAGATTTGTGTTGTATAACATTTAGTACATTAAATGATTGACACTTTCATAGCCAACCATATGGTATAACCTACACCTGTGCTATGAAAAAAATTTGATTTGTTGTTAACATAAATTAACATCATGAATTCCTGACAACATTTAAAAGTTTGATGTTACTTAAATAAGATAATTAATATGATCATGTTAACAATTTATAATGAGTTATTAATGACAAATTATCCAATTGAAACCTTCTTTGTGTGTGGTTTTCAATTGGATAATAAAAAGAGTTTATATTATACTTATTTGAAATAAAATTAGTGGATCTTCTAACTTTGACGATTGTTTTTGTCATTATTTAATCTTCATATTAATCTTACATCTTAAAGTCCTCTTTAACTCACATCACCATCACCATCACCATTATTATTATTATTTATAATTTATATAGTTAACCCTCTTATGGTTTGACTCTAGTCTTGCCAGATTATTTATTACTTCAACACTCCTAAACTTGGGAGAAGACATTAATTTTTTAATCATGTCAAGTTTGTGGCGCCATTATCAGGGAGGTAAATTATTGTATAAATTAGATATTTTATTTTATTGTCTTTTCTTTTCCTACACATGCATGAGAGTTTGATTATATATATTAAGTGATAGACTTTATATGGTATTGTCATCTTTTTAAAAAAACATGGTTGAAGAAGATAACCAATTGATTTATAATAAAAATAATGAGAATAACCGTGTTAGAAAACTTAGACACTACATGAATCTTATAAGAACAAGTGCACTCTCGTGCATAGTTTTCCCTTCTAATGCATTTCATTTTAATTTTAAACTAGACATTATTCATATTTTATCTTTTTTTTTATGGCTTAGATATATAAAATCCATACTTGCATTTGAAAGAATTTGAAGAAGTTTGTAACACTTATAATGACTGAAATTATAGCATGAACACCATTAGATTAAAACTTTTTTCTTTTTCTTTAAAAGAAAAAGCTGAAACATGGTTACAATATCTTAGGTCAGGATCCATTTCTACTTAGGATGAAATGTAACAATAATTTTCAAAGAAGTTTTTCCCTTCTCATAACACAAACTCTTTCAAAAGACAAATCATGATATTCACTTAAAAGCTAAGAGAAAATTTTTACCACTATTGGGATAGGTATTAAGACTTGCTTAATACTTGCCTTCATCATGGTTTTGAAATATAAGAATTGATTTCATATTTTTATGAAGGGTTAACACATAAAGATAGATAAATAGTGGAATTGATGTGCAATGAAATTTTTAAAGATAAAGACCCTAATGAAGCAATGGAGTATCTAGACTTGTTAGTTGAAAATACTCAAAATTAGGACACTGCAAGCACTTATGAGGCACAAAGTAAAACTCAACTTTATACATCTAAGGAGGAATGTACAACTTTTAGGAAGATCATGACTTCTAAGTCAGGTTTGCATATTTAGCTGGAAAAGTTGTGGCATTAAAATTGAAAGAAAGTGGTCAATTAAAATCTGTTCAAGACATTGTGTGTCAAATCTATGAAAACAATGAACACTCAACCAAAAACTCTCCAACTTTGCCTTCTTTTAAGGGATGTCTCCACAAATAAGTTCATACTTTAAAAGTTTTCAAATGCCCATTTATAACTCATACTCGCAAACATACAACCCTGGTTGAAGAAATTACCCATATTAAAGTTGAAAGAGTATAACAATAATGTACAAACTTCATAGCTACCGTTTTAAGCACACCATAATTTTAAAAATTCTTATGGATATGCACCTCTTTATGCTCCGCCTTTTTGAAAAAATTTTGAGGAAACATTGCATGCATTCACTGAGAAGCAAGAGAGAATTAACACTCAAAATGCTTCAACCATCACAAATCTAAAAGTTGCTCTTGCAAAATTCACATCTACTCTTAGTTTTTAGGAGAAAGGTAAGTTTTCATCTCAAACATAGCAAAATCCAAAAAAGCAATATAATTCAAATGCAAGTAGCTCTAGAAGTCAACACATGGATCAAGTTAAATCAGTTATCACTCTTCGTAGTGGTAAGGTTATTAAAAAAACCCATTTTTGAACCTCATGAGGAAGATGATGAGTTAATCTTTAAGGGATTGAATCTGAACATTGCAAAGAAAAGATTGAGTCCTAGCCAACACTTTTATTTTCTCATGCCATGACTAAACAAAGAAAAGTCAATCACAACTATGAAATCTTTGAAACTTTCAATTAGATAAGGATCAATATACATTTGTTGGATGCTATTAAACAGATACCTTCTTACGTTAAATTTTTTAAAAATCTATACATTATAATGAGAAAACTAAATATGAAAAATAAAGTCTTTTTAGTTGAACAAGTAAGTGGCATTTTTTAAAACAATTATGCTATGAAATATAAAGACCCTAGTTATCTTACAATTTCTCAATTTATTGAAGAACATAAAATTAAAAGAGTTTTACTTGATCTTGGAGCTAGTGTGAATTTACTTCGAATTCAGTTTTTCAAAGTCTCAATATAGGTAAATTAAAATCAATTTTTGTAACTTTTTAACTTGCTGATAGATATGTAAAAGTACTTAGAGGAATAGTTAAGGATGTGTTAGTACTAGTTGATAAATTCATTTATCATGTGGATTTTATTGTCTTAGACGCACAACCTGTTGAAGTGTGTAATTCATTTCCTATTATTTTAGAACTTTTATTTCTCGCAACTTCTAATGTATTGATTAATTATAGAAATTGATTGATAAAGCTATCATTTGGAAACATGACATTAAAAATGAATATTTTTAACATTTGCAAGCAACTTGGAGATAATAATGATTTACAAGAAGTAAATCTTATTGAAGAATTAGTTTATGATCAATTTGAATCTACCTTGAATAAAACTGAGTTTGATGAATTTGAAGAATTACAAATAATTTATTCTCAGGAAGAAATCAAGGACAAGAAAGGCGCTAAAAATATTGATATAGATCTTTTATCAAGATTCACAATAGATTTAACATCCGATATCACACCAATTGATGGTTATTAAATCTTTACTTTCTCTTAGTTCTATGCTTTGGTTTGCTAAGAATATCAATTTCTTACTTCAAGATTTTTACCAACTCACTGGAGTACTGAATACAAAAGAAAGTTTTTGAAAGAAGTGAATAACTTTTATTGGGATGACCTTTGTTTATTTAAATATTATCTTAATCAAATATTTCAAAGATGCATTCTTGAAATGAGGTAAGTAGTGTCATTAAATTTTATCATTTTAAAGCATGTAAGAGTCATTTCTCATAAAAAAAGATAACTATAAAAATCTTACAATATGAATTCTATTGGTCCACCATGTTTAAAGACACACATGTGTTTTGTTATGAAAATTATCAAAAGTTAGGATATATTTCAAAACATGAAGAATCTTTAGATAATCTTCTATTAACTTTCGAGATGAATTTTGGTGGAGATATGCATTGCGCAATTCATGATTTATAACCAAATTTTCATAAAGAACATATTTGTCATGGTCATGGGAATCTGATTAAAAAAGACCTTGTTTGCTAGTTTTTAATAAAACTAGATGAGAAGTTTATACTCTACCTATAAAGGGCGTTTAAGTCGTTCTTGGATGTAAAACCAAGGGAAGATATGAGACACAATCATAACCACTAGTACATACACATGTTTTTAGAGAGAGAGAGAGACTTTAGTTGGTCTATATATAAGTGGTATGATTGCATTTTTAATTTTTCATTTATAAAATCTTATCTTCCTTCCCTTCATTTCTACTCAACCCATATATTCAATAGATATAAAAGTTTGTAAAAATGACAGGTTTCTCAAGTCATCAAATAAGAAATATTTGTGTTTTTAATGGATTTAGTCTTAAGAAAGAAAAAGAACTTTTAGAATCAACAAATCATTTTGGTCAGGTACTTACTGAGAGAAAGATTCATTTAAAGTATGAGAGATGCAGCCTTAGGTTAATGGGAGGTGTGTCAATAAATGCATTTTTAAAAGGTAGTCACTTTTTATAGGTCGTCCCTAAAGCTTTAGCAAAAACGGACATCATTGAAAAAACAATTGGAGAGGAACTATAGGTCTCCACAATATTGATTGAATGAATACAATGTTTAAACATGTTAATATCTTCATTGCCTTACCAGGTCATCTAGACACATTGGAAAAAATCTTTTATATTTTCTCTCGAGCCCAACTTTACATTCACTATAAACCAATAGGTTTGCTTAATGTTAATGGTTTTTATGATAAATTGTTGTCTTTTCTTTATTATTTTATGGAAGAGAAATTTATAATATTTTTAGCATGACAAATCATAATTTTTGTTCTACTGCTTAATAATTGATTGATCAACTACATTCTTTCATCCTTGTAATTGATCCCTCATTGAGTCACATAAATTGGTCAACTATGAAAAACCAAAAAAAAAAACTTAGATTGGATTTGTGTCTTTGTTTATGAAACCTTGTATCTTTTGGTTTTGTTAATAACATATTATTTTGTTTTGTTGATTTTTATATTTGTTTAAGTGTGTTTCAGGTTTGTCAGTATTTGGTGTTTCAGGTGATATCTTCTATACTCTATCTTTCTACCTTAAGATATTGAGGACAATGTCTTATTTTTGTTGAGAAAAATGATAGTTGTTGACATTAAAAAAAAACTTTGTTTTTGTTATTATTGAAATCATTTGACAAAATTGTTATTAGAATGGTAGAGTAAGGAAGAATTTTATTGACTCGTGAGATACATCTTAGTAAATATTTTTTAATAGTTATTTGCAATATTTATAATAAGGTTTATCAAAATACTTTTTAAAATATTCAGGTTTACAAACTCTTGTATTGCTATCAATTAGTTCCACTCATACACTCATTTAACAAGTATTCTTAAACCTTCATTTTCACACACACACTTTAATATATGATTGTGGGTTACAGATTTAATTATTACATCATTTATATTCTTTTGTTAAAGGTAACAACTAAAGGAAAGAGATAATATATAATTTACAAAACAAATAAAATAAAAAAATAAATGTAAATAAATAAAAATATAGATAAGTTTGGTTTTGAAGCTTCCTAACCTAAACAATTAAGCCCAAAAGGGTGTTTTAACACCTAATACCCTAAAGTCAACTAACTTGGAAGTTATTGGCCTAATGCTTGTTACATGATAACACAATAAAAAATTGATGTCTTTTTCTAAGTGCAAGAAGGTCAAAATAATAAATAACCCAGCGAGATTGAGGTCGAATCATAGGAAGGTTAGTTTTATAAATTATAAATAATGACAACAACAATAAAAATAATAAGTTAAAGAGGACTTTGAGTTTGTAAGATTAATGTGAGGATTAAACAATGATAAAAATAAATGTCAAGGTTAAAGGATTTATTAATGGTATTTCAAACAAGTATAGTATAAACACATTACTCAACTGGAAACCATACATAAAGGAGGTTTCAATCGGATTATAAATTGTTAATATGATTATATTAGTTATCTCATTCAAATAATGCTAAATGTTGTTAGACATTCATGATTATAACTTATGTTAACAACAAATCAAGTTCCTTTCATTGCGCAGGTTTTGGTTATACCATACAGTTGAGCTATGAATGTGCCAAGTATTTATTATATCAAGTGTTATATAATATAAATCTAGATCAACCATTTAACAACCAAAGTATTAAGAGTGAACAAAATAATAAATACAAAACAAGTTAGTATCAAACATTAAAGTCTACATTGAGTTTACACTATACTTATTCTTACACCATTAATGTAACCTTTTCACCTTGAAATAATAAACTTAACTAAACATGAGGAAAGAAGAGAAACATAAATAAATAAGATAAGAACATAAATAAGATATAAGTTCACTAAGTAAAGGAAAGGAAATGAAAAGTATAAACAAGAGATTAATAAAAGAAAATTTTAAAAATTACAAAAATATAAAGAGAAAGAGTAAGAACATGATCTTGATATGAAAACCAATATGCCTAAATACTTGGCAAATTTCTCCTTTTATAGGCCAAAATTGAGAACTATTGATTTGTTGACTAATTGTTGAATGGGTGACCAACTCTTGACTTGGTGACAATCTTTATCTTCTTATTTGAACAAAACATCATTGATAACTGATTAGTACTTAAAAGTGCATTTTTATCAAGCTTTTGTATCATCATTTTGCACTGGAAGTATCAATAACTCCTTAACTAAAGCATGTTTTATAATAACGTATCTAATAATATAAGATACTTTTAATTTGTGGTAAATGTTTATTTTAAATACAGGCCTATCACATAAATGAAAGGATTGATTGATGAATTTAAGAACTGAAATTGAAAGGACAAATAGAGGACTAAACTTAGAAAAGAGATGCCGGTGCAATCCAAACCGGAACATTATTCGGTAATTGGGTTATATCTAGAGTTGTAGATCTCAGATTTAGGTCTACTTTATATAGATGGAAAGGTAAGACATAGGTCTATAACTTTTATAGGAGCCCAAGATCTAAAAAGGCTATTTTCAAGTCCAAATTGTAGCAACAACAAAGAAGTCTGAATTTGTTTTTTAGCTTGAGCACTGTTCAGTGTTTATCCCATATATGAAGTTCTAGAAGTCCAAATGACCTAAATTGTTTACACAAAAAAGTTGAGACAATTTCTTATACTTTCATGTTTTCAAGGGGCTTCAATTTTCAAGATAAGGATTGTCATCAAGTTAAGAGTTGGCCACCAACTCATCAATTAGTCATCAAATCCATAATTCCTAATTTTGGCCTATAAAAAGAGGCATTTGTCATGCATTTAAGCATCTTGGTCTCCATATCAAGATTATACTCTTGTTTTCCCTCTTTGTATTTTTGTAATGTTTATGCTTTACTTTCATTAATATCAAGTTTATGTTTTTCATTTCCTTCCATTTCCGTAGTTAACTTTTATCTTGTTTATGTTCTTATTTTGTTTATTTATTTTTCTTTCTTTCATTATGTTTAGTTAAGTTTATTATATCAAGGTGAAAAGGTTACACTAATGGTGTAAGAATAAGTATAGTGTAAACTTAATATGGACTTTAATGTTTGATACTAAGATGTTTTGTATTTGTTATCTTGTTAACTCTTTAATACTTTGCTTGTTAAATGACTAATCTTGATTTATGTTGTATAACACTTGGTACAATTAATGCTTGGCACTTTCATAGTTCATACTGTATGGTATAACCGACACCTGAGCTATGAAAGGAAGTTGATTTGTTGTTAAAATAAGTTATAATCATGAATGCTTGACGAGATTTACAAGTATTAGCTTTAATAGAATAAGATAACTAATGTAATCATGTTAACAATCTATAATCTGATTAGAACCTCCTTTGTGTGTGGTTTCCAATTGAATAATAAAAGTTTATACTATACTTGTTTGACATACATTAGTGGAACCTCTAACCTTGACATTTGTTATTATCATTGTTTAATCCTTATATTAATGTTCCATCTCAAAGTTCTCATCATCATCATCATCTTTTTTTTTCTTTATTATTATTATTGTTATTGTTGTTGTTATTGTATTATTGTTGTTTATAATTTGTACAATTAACCTCTTTATGGTTCGACCCCGGTCTTGTCGGGTTATTTATTACTTCGACACTCCTACACTTAGGAGAAGACATCAATCTTTTAGTCGTGTCAAGTTTTTGGCGCCATTGCTAGGGAGGTAAGTTCTTGTACAAATTATAGTATTTATTTTATTTTCTTTTTTCACTATCTTGTATATAACTTTGTTTCTTTTACTTTTTTCTTCTTCTTTTTATTCTATTCCTTCACGTGCATGAGAGCGTGGTCACGTACATTAAGTGATAAACTTTATAAGGTATCCTTATCATTTTCAGAAAATATACCCAAAGAAGATAATCAATCACTTCATAATGAGAATAACCGTGTTAGAACACTTAGAGATCACATGAATCTCATAAGAACAAGTGCACCATCATGCATAGTTTTTCCTCTTGATGTATCTCATTTTAATTTTAAGTCGGGCATTATTCAACTTTTACCTTCTTTTCATGGCTTAGAATTGAAAAATCCATACTTGCATTTAAGGGAATTTAAGGAGGTCTGCAACACATATAATGATTCAAATTGTAGCATGAACACTATCAGATTAATGCCTTTTCCTTTTTCATTAAAATATAAACTTCAAACATGACTATAAAATTCGAGAACAAGATCCATTTGTGTTTGGGATGAAATGCAACATCAATTTTTAAAGAAGTTTTCCCATCTCACATAACAAACTTTTTCAAAAGACAAATCACCACTTTCACTTAAAAACCAAGAGAAATATTTTATCAATGTTAGGATAGGTATCAAGACTTGCTTAATACTTGCCCCCATCATAGTTTTGAAACATGGAGATTAGTTTCATATTTTTATGAAGGGTTAACACTTAAAGATAGATAAATGGTTGAATTGATGTGCAATGGAACTTTTGAATATAAAGACCCTGATGAAGCAATAGAGTACTTAGACTTGTTAGTTGAAAATGCTCAAAATTAGGACACTAGGGGTACTTATGAGGCACTAGGTAAAACTCAACCTCATAAATCTAGTAGAGGTATGTACAACCTTAGGGAAGGTCATGACCTCATGCTAAGTTTGCATTTTTAGCTAGAAAAGTCAAGGCACTAGAATTGAAAAAGTGTGGTCAATTAAAATTTGTTGAAAACATTGTGTGTCAAATAAATGAAACAAATGAACACTCAACCAATAAGTGTCTAACCTTGCCTTCTTTTAAGGAATGTCTCTATGAACAAGCCCATCCTTTAAATAATTTTCAAAGGGCCAACCATAAACCATACTTGCAAACACATAACCCTGGTTGGAGAAATCACTCAAATTTGAGTTGGAAGAGTGATAATAACAATGTATAAACTTCATAATCATCGTTTCAAGCACAATATAATTTTCAAAATTCTCATAGATATACACCTCCTTATGCTCCACCTCCTCAAAGAAATCTTGAGGAAACATTGCATGCATTAATTGAAAAACAAGAGACAATTAATACTCAACTTGCTCAAAACATGACAAATTTTAAAGATACTCTTGCAAAATTGACATCTGCTCTCAGTTTCCAAGAGAAAGGTAAGTTTCAATCTTAACCACAACAAAATCGCAAAGGGCAATACAATGCAAATGCAAGTAGTTCCAGAAGCCAACACATGGATCGAGTCAAATTAGTCACTACTCTTTATAGTGGTAAGGTTATTAAAAAACTCACTCTTAAACCTTATGAGAAAGATGATGAGTCAATCTCTGAGGGTAAGGAAGGGGTTGAATTTGAAAATTGCAAAGAAATGACTAATTCTCTACTAGTACTTCCATTTCCTCAAGTCATGACCAAACAAAGAAAAGTCAATCAAAACTCTGAAATCTTTGAAACCTTCAAACAGGTAAGAATCAATATACTTTTGTTGGATGCTATTAAACAGGTTCCTTCCTATGCTAAATTTTTGAAAGATTTATGCACTATGAAGAGAAAACTGAATGTGAAAAAGAAAGCCTTTTTAGCCGAACAAGTAAGTGTCATTCTTCAGAACAATAATGCTTTGAAATATAAAGACCCTGGTTATCCTACAATTTCTTGTTTTATTAGAGAACATAAAATTAAAAAAACCTTACTTGATCTTGGAGCTAGTGTGAATTTACTTCCATATTTAGTTTTTCAAAGCCTAAATCTAGGTGAGCTTAAACCAATTTCTGTAACTCTTTTACTTGCTGATAGATCTATAAAAGTGCCTAAAGGAATAATTAAAGATGTGTTAGTATAAGTCGATAAATTCATTTATCGTGTAGGTTTTGTTATCTTGGACACTTAACCTATTAAAGCATGTAATTCATTTTCTATTATTTTAGGACATCAATTTCTTGTAACTTTTAATGCATTGATTAATTGTAGGAATGGATTGATGAAGCTATCATTTTGAAATATGACATTAAAGATGAATATTTTCAACATTTGAAAGCAACCTGGAGATGATAATGATTTACAAGAAATAGATCATATTGATGAATTAGTTTATGATCAACTTAAATCTACTTTAAGTAAAACGAAGTTGGATTAATCTAATGATTTGCAAATGATTTGTTCTGAGGAAGAAATTACAGATGAAAAATGCACCGAAAATGTTGATGCAGATCTTTTGTCAAAAGTGATAATAAATTTGACATCTAACATCACACCAATCAATGATTACTTTCCTAATGAATTTTTACTTTCTCTTAATCTAATGCCTTGGTAAAAATATCAATTTTCTTACTTTAGGAGATTTGCCAATTGATTGGAGTACCCAAGATAAAGAAAAGTTTTTGAACGAAGTGAAGAACTTTTGTTGTGATGACCCTAACTTATTCAAATATTGTTCTGATCAAATATTTCAAAAATTCATTCCCCACAATAAGGTAAGTAATGTCATTAAACTTTGTCATTCTAAAGCATGTGGAAGTTATTTTTCATAAAAAAAAGACAACTATAAAAATCTTTTAAAATTAATTTTATTGGCCCATTATGTTCAAGGACACGCATGTATTCTGCAAAACTTATTAAAATTGTTAAAAAATTGATATTGGTCAAAAAGTTTTATTTTATAATTCTCAACTCCATTTATTCCCTAGAGAACAAAGGTCAAGATGGAGCAATTCTTATGAGGCCTGTGATATTAAGAATTCAATGAATGATAATGTTTTTAAGGAAAATGGATATCTTTTGAAAGCTTACTATGATAATTTTCCTAATAAAAATGAATCAACTAGTTTGAATGATCTTATAGATAAATGTTGATTATTTTGTTTTTCTCACATTGTTTTTGTATTTCTTTTTGAGTGATTTTTGCTAGTTTCTCTCACCTGGTTAAATGGCGGACAATGGTACTCCGTGACTTAAGTCGGTTCTTTTAGTTTCCTATAATAACTGATATCTATGTATATATTTGTGCAATTTTTTGAATCTCTCTTCCAATTCTCATTTGATAATGGAGACTAATCTTGAAAAATTGAAAAAGTATTTTCCCGCTCTACCTCAGAATGCGATTACAAAAATTTACCATGCTAGATGTGCAAGATTGAGGTTGTTAATGAATCATAGAATTCCTGAAGATATTCATTGGTTGATTGAAGCAAAGGTCTGATTATTAGGTGAGTCCTCTAATTCCTTTATTTCACACATGCTTGGAATAGGTAAAAGCACTTTTGCAAAGAAACGTCGTGCAAGATGATTGAAAATTTGTCATCAATGTGCCAGATGGACTTGTAATGCACAATATCTTTATTTAGGAATGATATCTATAAATTGTGAAGATAAAATACAGTTCATTAAGGATGGCCTAAGTAAGGAGTCTTTAGTTAATCTTCTCTTAACTTTTAAGTCTCATCATAGTCAAGATAAGCATTGTGCAATTCATAACTTATAAACCCATTTTCATAAAGAACATGCTTGACATAGTCTTCAGAATTTGACTAAAAAAGACCTTGTTTGCTAGTTTTTAAGAAAATTAGATGGGAAGCCTATTCCTGACCCATAAAGGGTGTTTAAGCTGTTCTTGGACGTAAAACCAAGAGAAGATGTGAGCCATAATCACAACTACCTGTACATACACATGCTTTTTCAAAAATAAATAAATAAAGAGAAAGAGTGTGTGTATGAGACTCTAGTTGGCCTACACATAAGTGACATGAATGCTCTTTTGATTTCTCATCTATAAAATCCTCTCTTCCTTCTTTTCATTTCCACTCAACCCATGCATTTATTAAATATAGAATTGTGTAGAAATGACAAGTTTCTCAAGTCATCAAATAAAAAGTATTTTGTTTTTGGTGGATTTAGTCTTGGGAAAGAAAAGGAGTTTTTAGAATCAACAAATCATCTTGGTTAGGTGCTAACTGAGAGAAAGATTTATTTAGTGTATAGGGAAGGCAGTCTTAGGTAAATGAGAGGTGTGTTAATAGTTGTATTTTTAAGAGGTAGTCAAGTTTTGGAGGTTGTCCTATAAGCTTTAGCATAAGGGGACATCATTGGAAAAACAATTAGAGAGGAACTTCAAGTCTTCACAATGTCTACTCGAATTAATGCAATGTTTAACCATGTTAATGCCTTCATTGCTTTACCAGGTGGTCTAGGCATATTGGAAGAGATCTTTCATATTTCCTCTTGAGCCCAACTGCACATTCACCATAAACCCATAAGTCAAATGTTAATGGTTATTATGACAAGTTGTTGTCTTTTCTTGATCATGCTGTAGAATAGAAATTTCTAACATCTTCTGCACGACAAAATCATAATCTCTGCTGCTAGTGCTGAATAATTGATTGACCAACTACAATCTTTTATTCCTATAATTGATCCCTCTATGAGTTGCATAAATTGGTTATCTAAGGAAAGCTGTAAAAAGCTTAGATTAGATTTGAGCCTTCATTTGTGAATCTTTGTGTCTTTTAATCAAATAAGATGACTAATGTAATGATGTTAACAATATATAATCTAATTGGAACCTCCTTTGTGTGTGGTTTCCAATTGAATAATAAGAGTTTATACTATATTTGTTTGACATAACATTAGTGGATCCTCTAACCTTGATATTTGTTATTATCATTAAATCCTTACATTAATATTACATCTAAAGTTCTCATCTTCTTCTTCTTCTCCTTCTTTTTCTTTACTACTACTACTAGTATTATTATTATTACTATTATTAGTATTAGTATTATTATTATTACTGCTACTAATATTATTGTTGTTATTATTGCTACTATTGTTGTTTTTTATAATTGTTGTTTATAATTTGTACAATTAACCTCCTTGTGGTTCGACCCCGGTCTTGCCGGGTTATTTATTACGTCGACACTCCTGCATTTGGAGGAAGACATCAATCTTTTAATCATGTCATTAACATCAGAATTTGAATAGACTTAAATTACAAAAGTTTTAAGAAATTATCTTAGAAAAAATTTGAGATCATTTGGACTTCTAGAACTCAAGATATGAGCTGAACATTGAACAATGCCTTGGTTGCAAAACATATTCAAACTTCTCAATTGTTGCTAAGATTTGAACTTCTAAATAGTAGAATCAAGTCTTGCCTCTCACATCAATATTTTAGGCCTATATCTTAGCTTTCCATCCATATAGAGTATATCTAAATCCAAGATCTATAACTCTAGATATGGTCTAGTGACTAAACAATATTCCCATTTGGGTTGAACCGGTATCTCTTTTCTAAGTTTGGCCCTCTCTTTGTCCTTTTAGTTTCAATACTTAAACTCATCAATCAATCCTTTTATTTATATGATAGGCTTGTATTTAAGATGAATATTTACTATAAATTAAAGTTATCTAATGGTATTGGACTTGTTATTATAAAACATGCTTTAGTTAAGGAGTTATTGATACTTAAAGTGCAAAATGAAAATATAAAACTTTGATAAAAATGCACTTTTAAGTACTAATCAATCAGTAAGTGAGAGAGTTATAAAAGGTAGTCTTAACTCATTGAGATTGAGACTTATAATAACTAAATATGAAAATAAATTCACAATAGCTTTAAAATCAAGTAAGGCTCTTTTAATTTTATGTTATCTAATAAAGCAAGAAATTATAAGACAATTAGAGTCTTTATATTTTAAAGCATTATTGTTCTAAAGAATGACACTTATTTATTCAACTAAAAAGGCTTTCTTTTTCACATTTAGTTTTCTCTTCACAATGCACAGATATTTCAAAAAATTAGTATAAGAAGACACTTGTTTAATAGCATCCAACAAAGGTATTTTAATCCTTATCTATTTAAAAGTTTCAAAGATTTCAAAGTTGTGATTGGATTTTTTTTTGTTTGGTCATAACATGAGAAAATGGAAGTGCTGGTGGAGAATCAGTTTTTTCTTTACAATGTTTAGATTTAATCCTTTCCTTTCTCACAAGGTTTAAAAGTGGGTTTTCCAATAACCTTACCACTATGAAGAGTAATAACTTATTTGACTTGATCCATATGTTAATTTCTAGAACTACTTGTATTTGCATTACTCATAAGAATTTGTTGTGGGTAAGATGAAAACTTACCTTTTTCTTAAAAACTAAGAGCAGATGTCAATTTTACAAGAGTATCTTTAAAATCTATTATGCTTTGAGCAAGTTGAGTATTGATTGTCTCTTGCTTTTTAATGAATGCATGTAATGTTTCCTCAAGATTTCTTCTAAAAGGTGGAGCATGAGGAGGTGCATATCCATAAGAATTTTGAAAAATTATGGTGTGCTTAAAATGGTAGCTGTGAAGTTTGTGCATTATTATCACTCTTCCAACTGAAATTTGAGTGATTTCTCTCATTAGGGTTGTGTGTTTGCAAGTATAGGTTATGATTAGGCTTTGAAAAATTATTTAAATTATGGGCTTGTTCATGAATACATTTCTTAAAAGAAGACAAAGTTTGAGAGTTATTGGTTTTATAGATTTAACACACAATATCATTGACTACTCTTTTTTAATTCTGGTGCCTTGTCTTTTCTTATCAAAGATGCAAACTTGCTTTGAAGGTTATGATCTTCCCTAAAGTTGTACATACCTCTTTTAAATATATGAGGTTAAGTTTTACCTGGTGCCTCATAAGTATCTGTGGTGTTTTAATTTTAAGCATTTTCAACTAGTAAGTCTAGGTACTCCATTGCTTTATTAGGATCTTTATCTTCAAAAGTTCCATTGTATATCAATTCTACCATTTGTCTATCTTTAGGTGCTAACCCTTTATAAAAATATAAAATCAATTTTCATGTTTCAAAACCATGATGAGGGCAACAATTAAACAAGTCTTGATACTTATTCTAACATTGGTAAAATGTTTATCTTGGTTTTTAAGTGGAAGTGATGGTTTATCTTTTAAAAGAGTTTGTTATGTGAGATGGAAAAAACTTTGATAAAAAGTGTTGTTGCATTTCATCCCAAACACGAATGGATCCTAGTCTCAAATTTTATAGGCATGTTTTAGCTTTATCTTTTTTTAATGGTGTTTAATTTGATGGTGTTCATGCTACAATTTAAGTTATTATAGGTGTTACAGACCTCCTTAAATTCCCATAAATTCAAGTATGAATTTTATAAATCTAAGCCATGAAAAGAAGGTAAATGTTGAATAATGCATGACTTAAAATTGAAATGAGATGCATTAAGAGGGAAAACTATGTATGAGGATATATTTGTTCTTGTAGGATTTATATGGTCTTTAAGTTTTCTATTATTCTCATTATGAAGTGACTGATTATTTTTTTCAACCATATTTTCTGATAATGATGAGGATACCGTACAAAGTCTATCATTTAATGTACATGACCAAACTCTCATACATGTATAGGAAGAGAATAAAAGAAAAAAAAATCAAAATAAAAGAAATAAAGTTAGATATAAAACAAGTGAAAAGAGAAAATAAAATAAATATTATAATTTATATAAGTATTTACCTCTTCGACAATGACACTAAAAACTTGACACAATCAAAAGATTGATATCTTCTTTTAAGTGCAGGACTATCAAAGTAATAAATAACTCGGCAAGACTAGGGTCAAACCATAGTAAGGTTAATTATATAAATTATAAATAACAACAACAACAATAACAACAATAATAAGAGCTCTGAGATATAATATTGATATAAGGATTAAATAATGATAAAAATAATTGTTAAGGCTAAAGGATCCACTAATAATATTTCAAACAAGTATAGTATAATTTTTTTTTTATTACTTAATTAGAAATCACATACAAAAGAGTTTCCAATTAAATTATAAATTATTAATATGATTACATTAGTTATGTTATTCTAATAAAGCTAATACTTGTAATTGTTGTCAAGTATTCATGATTATAACTTATGTTAATAACAAATCAAGTTTTTTTCATAGCACATGATTCAGTTATACCATATATTTGGGCTATGAAAGTGCCAAGCATTTGTTGTACTAATTGTTATGCAACATAAATCAAGATTAGTCATTTAACAAGCAAAGTATTAAAGAGTGAACAAGATAACAAATATAAAACATGTTAGTATTAAACATTAAAGTCCATATTAAGTTTATACAATCCTTATTCTTACACCATTAGTGTAACCTTTTCACCTTGACATAATTAACTTAGCTAGACATAATGGAAGAAAGAAAAATAGATAAACAAAATAAGAACATAAATAAGATAAGAGTTAACAAAGCAAAGGAAAGGAAATGAAAGACATAAACTTGATATTAATGAAAACAAAGCATAAAGAATACAAAGAGAGAAAACAAGAGCATGATCTTGATCTGGACACCAAGAAGCCTAAATGCATGGCAAATGCCTCCTTTTATAGGCCAAAATTGGGAACTATTGATTTGATGACTAATTGATGAGTAGATGGCCAACCCTTGACTTGGTGACAATCCTTGTCTTCTCTTGTCTGCCCAAAACATCATTGATGACGTCAAAATTAGAGCCACTTGAAAACATGAAAGTTCTAGGCAATTGTCTCAGCTTTCTTGTGTAAAACATTCAGCTCATTTAGACTTCTAGAACTCTAGATATGGTCAAAATACTGAACAGTGCTCGGGCTGGAGGATATATTCGGGCTTCCTTGTTGTTGTTGCAATTACCGAACAGTGTTCCGGTTTGGATTGCACTAACATCTCTTTTCTAAGTTTGATCATCTCTTTGCCTTTGCAATTGAAGTTCTTAAAGTCATCAATCAATCCTTTCATTTATGGGATAGACCTGCATTTAAAATGGACATTTACCATAAATTAAAGGTATCCTATATTTTTAGATAGATTATTATAAAACGTACTTTAGTTAAGGAGTTATTGATACTTTAAGTGCAAAATGATGATATAAAACCATGATAAAAATGCATTTTTGAGTACTAATCAGAAGTATTACAAGTGAACAAGATAAAAAATATAAAACATGTTAGTATCAAACATTAAAGTCCATGTTGAGTTTACACTATACTTATTTTTATACCATTAGTGTAACCTTTTCACCTTAACATAATAAACTTAACTAAATATAATGAAAGAAGAGAAGCATAAATAAGTAAGATAAAAACATAAATAAAATATAAGTTAACTAAATAAAGGAAAGGAAATGAAAAGCATAAACAAGAGATTAATTAAAATAAAATTTAAACATTACAAAAGTACAAAAGAAGAAGAAGCAAGAACATGATCTTGTACCAAGTGTTATACAACATAAATTTAGATTAACTATTTAACAAGTGAAGTTGACACGACGAAAAGATTAATGTCTTCTCCCAAGTGCAGGAGTGTCGAAGTAACAAATAACCCGGCAAGACCGGGGTCGAACCACAGGGAGGTTATTGTACAAATTATAAATAACAATAATACAACAACAACAACAACAACAACAACAACAATAATAATAATAGAGAAGAAGAAGAAGAAGAAGAAGATGAGAACTTTGAGATGAAATATTAGAGTAAGGATTAAACAATGATAATAACAAATATCAAGGTTAGAGGTTCCACTAATGGTATGTCAAACAAGTATAGTATAAACTCTTATTGTTCAATTGGAAACCACACATAAAGGAGGTTCCAATCAGATTATAGATTGTTAACATGATTACATTAGTCATCTTATTC
>SRLM01000164.1:112993-135575 GCA_015708895.1 Populus ilicifolia
CCAACCCTTGACTTGGTGACAATCCTTATCTTCTCTTGTCTGCCCAAAACATCATTGATGATGTCAAAATTAGAGCCACTTAAAAACATGAAAGTTCTAGGCAATTGTCTCAGCTTTCTTGTGTAAAACATTAAGCTCATTTAGACTTCTAGAACTCTAGATATGGTCAAAATACTGAACAGTGCTCGGGCTGGAGGACAGATTCAGGCTTCTTTGTTGTTGCAATAATTTGGACTTGAAAATGACCTTTTTAGATCTTAGGCTCGATATGAAAGTTGTAGGCCTATGTCTTACCTTTCCATCCATATAAAGTAGACCTAAATCTGAGATTTATAGCTCCAGATATGACCTAATTACCGAACAGTGTTCCGGTTTGGATTGCACTAACATCTCTTTTCTAAGTTTAATCATCTCTTTGCCTTTGCAATTGAAGTTCTTAAAGTCATCAATCAATCCTTTCATTTATGGGATAGACCTGCATTTAAAATGGACATTTACCATAAATTAAAGGTATCCTATATTATTAGATAGATTATTATAAAACGTACTTTAGTTAAGGAGTTATTGATACTTTAAGTGAAAAATGATGATATAAAACCATGATAAAAATGCATTTTTGAGTACTAATCAGAAGTATTACTAGTGAACAAGATAACAAATATAAAATATGTTAGTATCAAACATTAAAGTCCATGTTGAGTTTACACTATACTTATTTTTATACCATTAACGTAACCTTTTCACCTTAACATAATAAACTTAACTAAATATAATGAAAGAAGAGAAGCATAAATAAGTAAGATAAAAACATAAATAAAATATAAGTTAACTAAATAAAGGAAAGGAAATGAAAAGCATAAACAAGAGATTAATGAAAATAAAATTTAAACATTACAAAAGTACAAAAGAAGAAGAAGCAAGAACATGATCTTGATTTAAAAACCAAGATGTCTAAATGCATGACAAATGCCTCATTTTACAGGCTAAAATTAGAAAATATTGATTTGTTGACTAACTCTTGACTTGGTAACAATTATTATTTTCTTGTCTGAATAAAATATCGTTGTTAATGTCAAAATTCAAACAAACTTTATGAAGGTTCTAGGAAATTATCTCTATTTTCTAAAATAAAATAAAATTGACGTCATGTGGACTTCTAAAACTCAAAATATGGGCTGAATATTAAATAATGTTTGAGCTGTAGGATAGATTCAAACTTCTCTATTATTACTAAGATTTGGACTTCCAAATAACAGAATTAAGTCTTGCTTTCTTATGAATGTTTTAGGCCCATGTGTTAGCTTTTCACCATATAAAGTAGACCCAAATCCAAGTTTTACAACTGTAGATATGACCAAATGATTGAACAGTAGTCTAGTTTGGACTAAACCAGCATCTCTTTTCTAAACTTCACCCTCTCTTTGTCTTCTTAATTTCAATAGTTGAACTCATTAATCAATTCTTTAATTTATAAGATAGACATGCATTTAAGATGAACATTTACAATAAATTAAAGGTATGTTATAGTATTAGACTTATTATTTTAAAATAGGCTTTAGTTAAGGAGTTATTGATACTTTAAGTGCAAAATTTTGATATAAAACCTTAATAAAAATACACTTTTAAGTACTAATCAGTAGTAGTTGATAAAAACTAACTAACTAACTAACTAACTAACTAACTAACTGCTTTTGTTTTTAATAAAACCATTTGACAAAACTTTTATTACTAGAATGGTAGAGTAAGGAAGAATTTTATTGATGCTTGAGATGCATCTTAGTAAATATTTTCCAGTGGTTATTTGCAATATTCATAACAAGGTTGATCACATACTTCTCTTGAAATTTTCAGTTTTACAAACCCTCAAATTATTATCATTTTATTTTACTCATATGTTTAATTGTGGGTTGCATATTGAATTATTATATTCATTATGTTATTTTGTTAAAGGTAACAACTATGAGAAATGGATAGAATATAATTTGCAAAAAAAAGAGAAGATAATAAATGTAATTAAATAAGTAAATAAAAACATAAATACATTTGGTTTTGAACCTCCTTTAACCTAAACAATTAAGCCCGAAGGAGTTTAATACCTAATACTCTAAAGTCAACTAACTTGGAAGGTACTAGCTAATGCTTGTTATACGGGTTAAAGAGAAAAGCTTAAGAGAATCAAACATTGCACTATCTACTTATTAATATCTGAAACCTGAGTTACTAAGCTCGAAGGGGTGTCTCAACACCTAATGCCCTAAGACCAACTAGTTTAGGAGTCATTAGCCTAAAGGTCGTTACATGGGTTAAAGATGTATCCTGTTTTAAGTTATATGTATAATAATAATAATAATAATAATCTCAACTCAAGGAAGTTAATCTTAAACATTATAACAAAATTTTGTTTTCTTCTAAATATAACTCCATAATTAAATGTTAATTTATTGAGTACAAAATGAAAGTTTATTAATATTTTATTTAAGAAATATGAAGTAGATGTATAAACTCAATGAGAGTTTGTTTATTTGGATAAATTAATGGAAGTTGAATGATGAATGCCTTACTTTGTACAACTTGTAAATTATTTTTCTATTTTAATACTTTGATTACTAGGAACTAATAATAAGCTGGTAGGGGGGGTGTGATTAATATTTAAATGTGTATTTTTATCAAGATTTTATATTATCATTTTGCACTTGAAGTATCAATAACTCCTTAACTAGAGCAAGTTTTATAATAACATATCTAATAATATAAGATACCTTTAATTCATGGTAAATGTTCATCTTAAATGCAAGCCTATCATATAAATCAAAGGATTGATTGATGAGTTTAACTACTGAAATTGAGAAGACAAAGAGAGGGCTAAGATTAAAAAAGAGGTGTTGGTTTAGTCCAAACTAGAACACCATTCGATTATTGAATCGTAACTGGAGCTATAGAACTTGAATTTAGGTTTGCTATATATGGATGGAAAGTTAAGATATTGGCCTAAAACTTTCATGAAAAGTTCAAGATTCAAAAAGGTTGTTTTCAAGTTCAAATTATAGCAATAACAGAAAAGTCTGAATTTGTCCTGCAACCCAAATAGTATTCAGTATTTAGCCCATATCCCGAGTTTTAAAAGTTCAAATACATTGATTTTTTTATTGGAAAGATAAGATAATTTTTTAGAACTTTCTTTTGTTGGAAAGATGAGATAATTTTTTAAAATGTGTATGAAGATAATTTGTTCAAATTCTAATATTAGCAATGATGTTTTGTTCAGAAAAGAAGATAAGAATTGTCACCAAGTCAAGATGTGGTCATCCACTCAACAATTAGTTAACAAATCAATAGTTTTAAATTTTAGCTTTATTGTCATCAAGTCAAGATGTGGCCACCCACTCAACAATTAGTTAACAAATTAATAGTTTTAAATTTTAGCCTATAAAAGGAGGTATTTGCCTTGTATTTAGGCAGCTTAGTTTTCAAATTAAGATCATTGATTAGTACTTAAAAGTGTATTTTTATCAAGGTTTTATATCATTATTTTGCACTTGAAGTACCAATAACTCCTTAACTAAAACATGTTTTATAATAATATATTTAATAATATAAGATACCTTTAATTTGTGGTAAATATTCATTTTAAATACAGGCCTATCACATAAATAAAAGGATTGAGTGATGAATTTAAGTACTGAAATTGAAAGGATAAAGAGCTGGCCAAACTTAGAGAAGAAATGCTAGTGCAATCCAAACTAGAACACTGTTTGATTATTAAGTCATATATAAAGCTGTAGATCTCGGATTTAGGTTTACTTTATATGGATGGAAAGGTAAGACATAGGCCTACAACTTTTATGGGTTTAGGATTTAAAAAAGCAGTTTTCAAGTCCAAATTATAACAACAACGAAGAAGTTCAAATCTGTCCTACAGCCCATATATTCTTCAATGTTCAAACTATATCTTGAGTTATAGAAGTCCAAATGACCTTAATTTGTTTTTTTTTTTGGAAAGTTGAGACAATTTCTTAGAACTTTCATCTAATGGTTTGGTTCAAATTCTAACGTTATTAATGATGTTTTATTCAGACAAGAGAAGATAAGGATTGTCACCAAGTTAAGAGTTAGCCACCCACTCATCAATTAGTCATCAAATCCATAATTTCTAATTTTGGCCTATAAAAAGAGGCATTTGCCATGCATTTAGGCAACTAGATTTTCAGACAAAGATCATACTCTTGCTTTCTTTCTTTGTATTTTTGTAATACTTAATTTTTGCTTTCATTAATATCATGTTTATGCCTTTCATTTCCTTTCCTTTACTTAGTTAACTTTTATCTTATTTATGTACTTATCTTTTTTATTTATGTTTCTCACTTTCATTATGTTTAATAATTTTATTATATCAAAGGTAAAAAAATTACACTAATGATGTAAGAATAAGTATGGTATAAGAATAAATGTAGTGCAAACTTAACATGGACTTTAATGTTTGATGCTAACATGTTTTGTATTTGTTATCTTATTTACTCTGTATTTGTTATTTTGTTTACTCTTTAATACTTTGCTTGTTAAATGACTAATCTAGATTTATGTTGTATAACACTTGGTACAATAAATGCTTGGCACTTTCATAACACAAACTGTATGGTATAACCGACACTTGTGCTATGAAAGGAACTTGATTTGTTATTAATATAAGTTATAATCATGAATACCTAACAACATTTACAAGTATTAATATTATTCGAATAAGATAACTAATGTACTCATATTAACAATTTCTTATTTGATTGGAACCTCCTTTGTGTGTAGTTTCCAATTGAATAATGAGTTTTATGCTATACTTGTTTGAAATGCCATTAGTGGATTCTCTAACCTTGACATTTGTTATTATCATTGTTTAATCTTCACATTGATTTTTTATCTTAAAGTTTTCATCAACCTCTTCTTCTTCTTTTATTATTATTATTGTTGTTGTTGTTGTTGTTGTTGTTGTTATTAAGTATAATTTATACAATTAACCTCCTTATGGTTTGACTTTGATTTTATTGGGTTATTTATTATCTTGACACTCTAGTACTTAGAAGAAGACATCAATCTTTTGGTTATGTCAAGTTTTTGGCGTTGTTGTTGGGAAAGTAAATTCTTGTATAAATTATAGTATTTATTTTATTTTATTTTCTCTTTTCACTTTTCTTGATTCTAACTTTGTTTCATTTATTTTGTTTCTTTTTATTTTGTTTTCTTCTTCTTTTAATTTTATTCCTACACGTGCGTGAGAATGTGGTCATGTATATTAAGTGGTAGACTTTGTAGGGCATCGTCATCATTTTCAGAGAATATGGTCAAAGAAGATAACTAATTGCTTCATAATAAGAATAATGAAAATAACCGTATTAGAACACTTAAACACCTCATGAATGCTACAATAAGAAGTTCACCATCATGCATAGTTTTCCCCTAATACAACTCATTTTAATTTTAAGTTAGACATTATTTAACTTTTACCTTCTTTTCATAGCTTAGATTTAGAAAATTCATACTTGCATTTAAGGAAATTTAAAGAGATTTGCAACATGTATAATGACTCAAATTATAGCATGAACACCATCATATTAAAGTTTTTTCCTTTTTTCACTAAAAGATAAAGCTAAAAACATGGCTATGAAATTTGAAACCTAGATCCATTCGTGCTTGGAATAAAATATAATAATAGTTTTTAAAGAAGTTTTTCCTTTCTCATAAAACAAATTCTTTCAAAAGACAAATCACCATTTTCACTCAAAAACCAAGATAAACATTTTATCAATATTGGGATAGGTATGGAGAATTGCTTAATACTTACCTCATCATGGTTTTGAAACATGGAGATTGGTTTCACATTTTTATGAAGGGTTAACACCTAGAGATAGGTAAATGGTTGGATTGATGTGCAACAAAACTTTTCAAGATAAAGACCCTGATGAAGCAATAAAGTTCTTAGACTTGTTAGTTAAAAATGCTCAAAGTTGGGACATCATAGGTACTTATGAGGCACCAAGTAAAACTTAGTCTCATACATCTAGTGGAGGTATGTACAATCTTAGAGAAGATCATAACCTCTAAGTGAAGTTTGCATCTTTAGCTAGAAAAATTGAGGCACTAGAATTAAAAAGGAGTGGTTAATTAAAATCTGTTCAAAATATTGTATGTGAAATCCATGAAACCAATAAACACTCAACCAATGATTGTCCGACCTTGTTTTTTTTTAAGGAATGTCTTCATAAACAAGCCCATACTTTAAACAGTTTTCAAAAAACCAATCATAACCCATACTCGTAAACATACAATTCTGGTTAGAGAAATTACCTAAATTTCAGTTGGAAAAGTGATAACAATAATGCACAAACTTCATAACCACTGTTTTAAGCACACCATAATTTCTAAAATTCTCATAGATATGCACCTCCTTATGCTCCACCTTTTAAAAAAAATCTTGAGGAAACATTGTATGCATTCATTGAAAAGCAAAAGACAATCAATACAGATTTTAAAGATACTCTTGCAAAATTGACATCTACTCTCAGTTTTCAAAAGAAAGATAAGTTTCCATTTCAACCACAACAAAATCCTAAGGGGCAAAACAATGCAAATACAAGTAGTTTTGGGAGCCAACACATGAATCTAGTTAAATCAGTCACTACTCTTCGCAGTGGTAAGGTTATTGAAAAACACCCTCTTGAACCTTGTGAGAAAGATGATTAGTCAATCTTTAAAGGTAAGGAAGGGGTTGAATCTGAAAATTGAAAAGAAAAAACTAATTCTTCGCCAACATTTTCATTTCCTCATACCATAACCATACAAAAAAAAGTCAATCACAACTCTGAAATCTTTGAAGCTTTCAAATAGGTAAGGTTCAATATACCTTTGTTGGATGCTATTAAAAAGGGTTTTTTTTATTCTAAATTATTTAAAGATCTGTGTACTATAAAGAGAAAACTGAATGAAAAAAAAGAAAGCCTTTTTAGATGAACAAGTAAGTGTCATTCTTCAGAACAATAATGCTTTAAAATATATAGATCCTAGTTATCCTATAATTTCTTGCTTTATTGGAGTATATAAAATTGAAAGATCCTTCCTTGATCTTGGAGCTAGTGTGAATTTACTTTTATATTCAGTTTTTCAAAGTTTCAATCTAGGTGAGTTAAAACCAACTTCTGTAACTCTCTTACTTGTTGATAGATCTATAAAAGTGCTTAGAGGAATAGTTGAAGATGTGTTAGTACAAGTTGATAAATTTATTTATCCTATGGATTTTATTGTGTTGGACACATATCCTGTTGAAACATGTAATTCATTTCCTATTATTTTAGGATGTCTGTTTCTTGCAACTTTTAATGCATTGATTAATTGTAGGAATGGACTCATGAAGCTATCTTTTGGAAACATGACATTGGAGGTGAATATTTTTAACATTTGCAAGCAACATGGAGATGATAAAAATTTACAAGAAGTAGATTGTATGGAAGAATTAGTATATGATCAACTTGAGTATACTTTTAGTATAACTAAGTTAGATAAATTTAAAGATTTGCAAATGATTCATTCTTAGGAAGAAATCATGGATGAAAAAGGCATAGAAAATGTTGATGTAGATCTGTTTTCAAAAGTGACAATAGATTCGATGTTCGACATCACATTAATCGATTATTACTTTCCTAATGAATCCTTTAATTTCTCTTAGTTCAATGCCTTTGTTTGCTAATAATATCAATTTTCTCACTTCAAGAGATTTGCTAGTTCATTAAAATACCTAAGATAAAGAAAAGTTTTTGGATGAAGTGAAGAATTTTTATTGGATGGCCTTTATTTAAATATTATGTTATTCAAATATTTTGAAGATCCTGACAATAAGGTAAGTAGTGTCATTAAATTTTGTTATTATGATGCATTTGAGAGTCATTTCTCGTCAAAAAAGACAATTGCAAAAATCTTATAATGTGGATTTTATTGGCCCACCATGTTCAAGGACATTCATGCATTCTACAAAACTTGTGAAAATTGTTAAAACATTGATACTAGTTAAAAAGTTTGATTTATAATTGTTAACTCTATTTATTCCCTAGAGATCTAAAATCAAGATGGAGTGATCTATTTATTAAAAAACATGTGTATCTTTATAGGACCTTTGATATTGAGAATCTAAATAATGACAATGCTTTTAAGGTAAATGGACATCATTTGAAAGCTTTCTTTGATAATTTTTCTAGTGAAAATGAATCCATTGGTTTGAATGATCCTATAGATAAAGGTTGATTATTTTGTTTAATCATATTGTTTTCATGTTTTTTTTATATGTGACTCTTGATTTGCTAGTCTCTTTTACCTCGGTTAAATGATGGATAACGGTACTTTGAGACTTTTACATCAGTTCTTTTAATTTTCGATGATAATTGATATCTATGTATCTATTTGTTCAATTCCTTGTTCCTTCTCTTTTCTTTACATCTTTTTTCCACTTCTTATCTTAAAAAATGGACACCAATTTTGAAAAATTAAAAAAATATTTTCTTGTTTTGCCTCAAAATGCGATAACAAAAATTTATCGAGCTAGGCGTGCAAGATTAAGGTTGTTAATGAACCATGGAATTTCTAAAGAGATTCGCTAGCTAATTATAACAAAGGTTCGATTATAAAGTGAATCTTTCAATTCTTTTATTTCATACATGCCTGAGATAGGTAAAAGCACTTTTGTAAAGAAACGTCATGCAAAACGACTAAACTTCTATCATTAATATGCCAGATGGACTTGTAATGTATAATGTCATTCTTTAGGAATGATATCTATAAACTATGAAGATAAAATACAATTCATTAAGGATGACCTGAGTAAGAAGTGTTTAGATAATCTTCTATTAACTCTTGAGACGCATCCTAATAAAGATGTGCATTATGCAATTCATGATTCATGACCCCATTTTCATAAAGAACATGATCAACTTAGTCTTAGGAATCTGATTAAAAAAAGACCATGTTTGTCAGTTTTTAAGAAAACTAGATAACAAGCTTATTCCTGACCTATAGAGGCGTTCAAGCCATTATTGGACGTGAAAGCAAGGGAAGATGTGAGCCACAATCACAATTTCAATTTGAGATTAAGTTTGTAAAAATTTATGTCTTATGATATTTTATTTTGCTATTTTTTATATTTGTTTAAGTATGTTTCAGGTGATATTTTATATACTCTATCTTTTTACCTTAGTAGACTGAGGACAATGTCTCATTGTGATTGAAGGGAAGAGGTAGTAGTTGATATTAAAAAAAAACTAACTGTATTTTCTATTTAATAAATCATTTGCAAAACTGTTGTTACTAAGATGATAGAGTAAGGAGAAATTTTATTGACTCTTGAGATGTATCTTAGTAAATATTTTTTAATGGTTATTTACAATATTCATAACAAGGTCTATTAAGATACTTCTTAACATATTCAGGTTTATAAACTCTTGCATTGTTATCACTTAATTCTGCTCATATACTTATTTAACAAGTATTATTCAACCTTTATTTTCACACACACACTTTAAAATATGATTGTAGGTTGCACATTTTTGTTGTTAAAGGTAACAACTAAGGAAAAGGGATAATATATAAATTGTAAAAATAAAAAAACAAAAAAATATTGATAATGAAAACATAGATGAGTTTGGTTTTGTAGCCTTCCCAACTTAAGTAATTAAGCTTGGAGAGTGTTTTAACACCTAATACCTTAAAGCCAACTGACTTGGAAGTTATTGACCCAACACTTGTTACATAGGTTGAGGAGAAAAGCTTAAGAGAATCAAACATTGCACTATTTATGTATCAATATCTCCAACCCGAGTTATTAAGTTCGAAGGGGTGTCTTAACACCTAATATCTTAAGACCAATTGGTTTGGGACTAATTAATCAATATCTCATTATATGGGTTAAAGATGCATTGTGTTTTAAAGTTATATGTATATTAAAAAAAACATAGAAGAAAAAAAAAGAAAAAGATAGTAATCTCAACCCAAGCAAGTTAACCTTAAATATTAGAATAAAAAAAAATTTGTTTTCTTCCAAGTAAAGCCCCATAACTATGTGTTGATATATTGAGCATAAAAGAAAGGTTTTTTAATATCTTGTTTAAAAGGTATTGAGCATATATATAAATTTAATGAGAGTTTGTTTATCTGGATAGATTAATGGAAGTTGAATAATGAATATCTTGCTTTGTGAAATTGCAAATTATTTTTCTATTTTAATGCTATGATCACTAGGAACTAGTAATAAGCTAGTTAAGGTATGATTAGTACTGACAAGTGTATTTTTATTAAGTTTTTATATCATCGTTTTGCATTTGAAGTATCAATAACTCCTTCACTAAATCATGTTTTATAATAACATATCTAATAATATAAGATACCTTTAATTTATGGTAAATGTTCATTTTAAATGCAGGCTTATCACATAAATTAAAGGATTAAGTGATGAGTTTAAGTATTGTAATTGAAAGGATAAAAAAATAGCCAAACTTAGAAAAGAGATGTTGGTGCAGTCCAAACTAGAACACTGTTCGGTAATTGGGTCATATCTAGAGCTATAAATCTTAGATTTAGGTTTACTTTATATGGATAAAAAGGTAAGACATAGGCCTGTAACTTTCATGGAGTCCAAATTTAAAAAGGCCATTTTCAAGTCCAAATTATTGAAAAAATGAAGAAGTTCAAATCAATTATATAGCCTAGACATTATTTAATGTTCAGCTCATATCTTGAGTTCTAGAAATTCAAATGACATTTTTTTTTGTCCTAGAAAGCTGAGACAGTTTTCTAGAACTTTCATGAAGAGGCCTGGTTCAAATTCTCACGTTATTAATGACATTTTATTAAGATAAGAGAAGATAAAGTTTGTCACCAAGTCAAGAGTTGGCCATCTACTTATCAATTAATCATCAAATCAATAGTTCTCAATTTTGGCCTATAAAAGGAGGCATTTGCCATGCATTTATGCATCTTGGTATCCAAATTAAGATGATGTTCTTGCTTTCTCTCTTTATATTTTTGTAATGCTTAAGTTTGCTTTTATTAATATCAAGTTTATACCTTTCAATTCATTTCCTTTACTTAGTTAACTTTTATCTTATTTATGTTCTTATTTTGTTTATTTATTTTTCTTTCTTTCATTACGTTTAGTTAAGTTTATGATATCAAGGTGAAAAGGTTATACTAATGATGTAAAAGTAAGTATAGTGTAAACTTAATATGAACTTTAATGTTTGATACTAACATGTTTTATAGTTGTTATCTTGTTCACTTTTTAATACTTTGGTTGTCAAATGACTAATTTAGATTTATGTTGTACAACATTTGGTACAACAAATGCTTAACACTTTCATAACCTGTATTGTATTGTATAACAGACAATGAGCTATGAAAGGAACTTGATTTGTTGTTAACATAAGTTATAAGTATGAATGCCTGACAATATTTACAAGTATTAGCATTATTCGAATAAGATAACTAATGTAATCATGTTAATAATTTATAATCTAATTGGAACCTCTTTTGTGTATGGTTTCCATTTGAATAATAAGAATTTATACTATACTTGTTTGACATACTTTTAGTAGATCCTCTAACCTTGACATTTATTGTTACCATTATTTAATCTTTACAATAATCTTCCATCTCAAAGTTATCATCAACTTCTTCTTATACAATTATTACTACTACTACTACTACTACTACTATTACTAATACTCTTACTATTATTATTATTATTACTATTATTATTATTATTGTTACTATTATTATCGTTCTATTGTTGTTATCTATAATTTATACAATTAATGTCCTCGTGGTTTGACCCAGTCTTGCAACGTTATTTATTACTTTGACACTCCTGCACTTGGAAGAAGATATCAATATTTTAGTTGTGTCTCCAGGCTTAAAATTTTACGTATATATAGTAGTGTAAACTAATTGCTTTCTCATATAATGTAAAAGGATTCAATATAATAAAATAACTACAAAACATGTTTATTTTTGTCCATTAGAGAATCTGTGATATATTATTATATTTGCTTTTCAACTTAAAAAAATTGAGACAAAAAACTATGTCATATGTAATAAACCAAAACACATCATTGTTTTACGATGCAAGATAAATTATACCACTATTGTTGTATCTGTAGCGGCCATGGCTGCAAATTTAGACTTTCCTTCACACATTAGAGGTTGTTTGCACCTTTCGCACCAGCACCCTTAATAATTTTTTTTTCTTATGGATTTTGCCTTTATACGGTTGTTATTTATTTGTTTTACCATTCTACTTTATATATTCATTATGAGACACCTGTTGAAAATCTGTATATTGAATAACATGATCGATATTATTTGAAAAATAAAAAGACAAATTAAGAAACCGGAACCAACAAAGAATTATTAGAAAGTAAAATGTAGTGAATTAGCATCTAAAAAAATATTTAAAGGAGAGTTAACTTAAGAGATTCAATAACAATGTGCTGTTACTACTAACTCACATCGAGAAAATATACGTATTTTGACTTCATTTAATGAATAATTAAATGATTATTTAATAAAAACTGAAGAAATGTTATGAATCATTGAATATTCTTACCTCCTCTCTAGGTCTATATATTAACCTTACATGATCCTCATTTTGAAAAGATATCTTTGAAACATTTATCCATATCTGACATCCATTATCATGGCAGCTAGAAATAACCTTTTCATTTTTTCAGCTATGCTCTTTGCTGTTGTAGTAATGCTAAATTCTCCAAAACACACAAATGCCTTCTGGAACCCATCAAAGTATGCCGAACCGGTTCCGGGATATTTTAAGGTTTTGGATCGATGTGAAAAGCCTCTAGCAACAAAATTCCCATCTTGTAGGAACGCAACCATGGCAGCAATATTCAAGAAAACACGTATTCCCAACAAGTGTTGTCCGGAAGTCACCAAGTTTTCAAAATTTTGCTACCATGTTCTAGGGTTGTTTGTCGCCACTACACCGAATTTCATATTGTCTGTGCCAGAGTTTTTTGAACGGAGTGAAAAGGTTTATGATCATTGTTTCCGAGTAGTTCAATCACCTTCAAAGTCTCGTCGTAGTCGTAAGAAAAGAACCTAGTAGGGGTGCATGTGTATTCTATGTTCCGCACGAACAATTGTATATTTTTTGGAAACCATCAACACATGAATAAAATATATCATTAGTTATAAATACCTCGAGCTTTTTTCACATTGTCAATGCAAAAGTCATCTTTGATGGTTATGTGAGGATCAATTGGTTTATGTTGTTTACAAGATAAGTGTTAATACGAATACACTTAAACACCTTATGTCTGGTGAGGATTGTAGGGTTAAATTGGCCACAGGTAAAACTGGTTTGGGAAACATGCACTTTTGTGTTTGTGTTTGTCATTTGTAGCGAGAAAGTTGGCAGACTAATTGTCTCAGATTGAATCTGGCCTTCCGCAATCACACCATAATAAATCGATGCGAGTGTTTAACCTAGTCAGGAGCCTTTCTTGATAGGCTAGTTTCAAGACTCCAAACTAGATAGGTCAGATTTGTTGGAAAGCTAACAATCACAACTACAACTTCTACGAGGGGCCCTTCCTGGATTCTATCACCTTCAAGTCCAAATTCCCACAGGAATCAGGGTAACAAAACTGCCTTATTTTGTTAACGGAGAAAGTATCTCAAATTTATCCTAAATCGCTAGTTCCTCATGAAATACAGTCATGCGTTCCTTTTATTCATGGCAACCTGTGTCAGTTATGTCCTTTGAAAGTCATTTATACCAAGTTAATTAATTAAGCAATCATAAGTTCTCCTCTGCTCTTTTCTTCCCTTTCAGTGGTCGGTTATCCTGCATCTATTCTCTCTTTATTTTTTTTTATTCCTTGCATCCCTCAACATTCAAAATCATTTATTTCACTAAATTTTCTATCAAGAATTACTAAATCCAACATAATTTCCCTTCTCTCGCTATTTTGGTTCTTGGGCAAAACATGCTTAAAGGAACCAAGGTTCCCTTCCTCTCTTTTATGCATTCATTTCATCGTTTTAAGGCAGTTTAACTGTTTTAGTCCATTTAATTTCCATCATTTATGCCTTTTCTCTAATTTTATATTCAAGAAGCCCTATTCCTAATTCAAGAAAATTATGGAACTTCTAATCAAATTGAAGTTAATTTCATAGAAATTAAAATTAGGTCTCCTTAGATGAAATCTGGACTTTGCTTTACAATTTTAAAAGGATCTTAACCTTCTTCTCCTTGTATATAATCGACCACTCTTCCCCCTCTTTTATTTACCAACTCTTCACTTTTATTTTTGTTAATTCACCCAAATGTGTGTTCTCCACATAATAATTCTAAGGTTTGTGTAGGCATAGAAATTTAGATGTTTTCTCTTAGTCTTGATGAAGAAAAATCTGAAAATTTTACCTCCCATTTCTTCTTGTTACCTGCTATCGTGGATGAGAGAAGGAATGGTATTTATAGTCTCATTTCTTTTTAATTCTATTTTGGCCACATCTTTCTCTCTTTTTTCTATTTTTGCCCCCTTTTTTTACATTATTTTGTATTATAACAAAATTTTAAATTATTATAATTCTACCTCTTTTTGTATACTTTGTTCTTAAGCCTCACATAGGGCATCCCTCCATGCAAACCATTTCTGGTAATATCTATAGTGCAATTAACAGAGCTTTGCTAACTGGAACCTTTTTAGGAATTATTTAATATATTATTAATAAGGTGCCATTGTTAGCAATATTCTCGTGTTTATAACTTATTTGAATTTATTAGGCACAACCACCAGATACTTTAAAGATTGACTCGTTTGAATTGTTTACTAAAATATATAAAAAGGCTAGTTTTAAACTTTTACATATGTATAATATTATAAACTAATCGCTTTCTAATATAATATAAAAGGATTTAACATAATAAAAAAATTATAAAACATGTTTATTTTTTTTCACTATAAATTAATTCTATGATATATTATATTTGCGTTTCAATATAAAAAAATTGATACAAAAACTTTACTATATCTAATAAATCAAAACACATTATTGTTTTAACATGCAAAATAAATTATACCAAATATTGTTGTATCCATAACAGTCATGGCTGCAAATCTAGAGTTTGCTTTATATATTAAAGGTTGTTTGCATCTTTTGCACCAACACCCTTAAAAAAAAATTTCTTATGGATTTTGCCCTCATATAGTTATTATTTATTTGTTTTACCATTCTATTTGTTTTACCATTCTACTCTATATTTCCATTACGAGACACATGTTCAAAATCTATATATTGACTAATATGATCAATATTATTTAAAAAATAAAAAATTATTTGAAAGTAAAATAAAGTAAATTAACATCTATAAAAATATTTAGAGGAGAGTTAACTTAAAAGATTCATTAGCAATGTGCTCTTACTAACTCACCTTGAATAAATATACATATATTGTCTTTATTTAATGAATAATTAAATGAATATATAATAAAAACTAAAAAAAAATTATGAATCATTGGAAATTCTTACGTCCTCTTTAAATCTATATATTAACCTTACATAATCCTCATTTTAAAAAATATCTTCAAAAGATTTTATCCATATCTGACATGCATTATCATTGCAACTAGAAATAACCTTTTTATTTTTATAGCTATGCTTTTTGCTGTTGTAGTAATGCTAAATTCTCCAAAACACACAAATGCCTTTGAGACCCATCAAAGTATTCAAATCAATTTTGGGATATTTTAAGATTTTGGATCAATGAGAAAACCCTTTAGCAACAAAATTTCAATCTTATAGTAACGCAACCATGGCAGTAACATTCAAGAAAAAAAATGTATTCCTAGCAAGTGATGTCTCGAAGTCACCAAGTTTCAAAATTTTATGATTAGTATTTAAAAGTGTATTTTTTATCAAGGTTTTATATCATCATTTTGCACTTGAAATATTAATAACTTTTTAACTAAAACATGTTTTATAATAACATATCTAATAATATAAGATACCTTTAACTTATGATAATTTTTTATTTTAAATGTAGGCCTATCACATAAATAAAAAGATTGATTGATGAATTTAAGAACTAAAATTGAAAGGACAAAGAGATGACCAAATTTAGAAAAGAGATACTGGTGTAGTTCAAACCGAAACACTTTTTGATAATTGGGTCATATCTGGAGCTGTAGATCTCAGATTTAGGTCTATTTTATATGAATGAAAAGGTAAGATAGAGGCCTACAACTTTCATATGAAACCCAAGATCTAAAAAGGTCATTTTCAAGTTCAAATTGGAGTAACAACAAAGAAGTTCGAATCTATTCTCCAGTCCGAGCATTGTTAAGTGTTTGACCTATATTTGGAGTTCTCAAAGTCTAAATAACCTCAATTTTTTACACAAGAAAGCGGAGATAATTTCCTACAACTTTCATGTTTTCACGTAGTTCTGCTTTTGATGTTATTAATGATGTTTTGGGAAGATAAGAGAAGATAAGGATGGTCACCAAGTCAAGAGTTGGTAACCCACTCATCAATTAGTTATCCAATCAATAGTTTCCAATTTTGACCTATAAAAGGAGGCATTTGCCATGCATTTAGGCATCCTAATGTCCAGATCAAGATCATGCTCTTGCTTTCTCTCTTTGTATTTTTTGTAATGTTTATGCTTTGATTAATATCAAGTTTATACTTTTTATTTCCTTTCATTTACTTAGTTAACTTTTATCTTATTTATGATCTTATTTTATTTCTTTATTTTTCTTTATTTTATTTTGTTTAGTTAAGTTTATTATGTCAAGGTGAAAAGGTTACACTAATGGTGTAAGAATAAGTATAATGTAAACTCAATATGGACTTTAATGTTTGATACTAACATGTTTTGTATTTGTTATCTTGTTCACTCTTTTATACTTTGCTTGTTAAATGACTAATCTTGATTTATGTTGTATAACAATTGGTATAACAAATGCTTGACACTTTCATAGCCCATACTGTATGGTATAACCTACACCTGAACTATGAAAGGAACTTGATTTGTTGTTAACATAAGTCATAATCATGAATGCTTGATGAGATTTACAAGTATTAGCATTAATAGAATAAGATGACTACTGTAATCATGTTAACAATCTGTAATCTGATTAGAAGCTCTTTTAGGTGGTTTCCACTCGAATAATAAGAGTTTATACTATACTTGTTTGACATACCATTAGTGGATCCTCTAACCTTGACATTTATTGTTGTCATTGTTTAATCCTTACATTAATATTTCATCTCAAAGTTCTCATTTTTTTTTCTTCTTCTTCTTCTTTTTTACTACTACTACTACTACTACTACTACTACTATTACTACTACTGTTGTTGTTGTTGTTGTTATTGTTATTATTGTTATACTATTGTTATTTATAATTTATATAATTAATCTCCCTGTGGTTCGACCCTGGTCTTGCCAGGTTATTTATTATTTTAACACTCCTACACTTGGGAGAAGACATCAATCTTTTAGTCATGTCAAGTTTTTGGTGGTGTTACTGGGGAGATAGGTTGTTGTATAAATTATAGCATTTATTTTATTTTCACTTTTCACTTTTCTTGTATGTAACTTTCATTCTTTTATTTTGTTTCTCATTCTTTCATTTTCTTCTTCTTTTTATTTTATTCCTACATGTATATGAGAGTGTGGTCATATACATTAAGTGGTACACTTTGTAGGGTATCCTCATCATTTTCAGAAAATATGGCAAAAAAAGATAATCAATCCCTTTATAAAGAGAATAACCATGTTAAAATAGAGACCACATGAATCCCATAAGACAAGTGCACCATCATGCATAGTTTTTCCTCCCAATGCATCTCATTTTAATTTTAAGCCAGACATTATTCAATTTTTACCTTCTTTTCATGGCTTAGAATTGGAAAATCCATATTTGCATTTAAGGAAATTTGAGGAGGTTTACAACACATATAATGATTTAAATTGTAGCATGAATATCATCAGATTAAAGCTTTTTTCTTTTTCATTAAAAGATAAAGCTAAAATATGGCTATAAATTTTGAGACTAGGATCCATTCGTACTTGTGATGAATTGTAACACTAGTTTTTAAAGAAGTTTTTCCCATCTCACATAACAAACTCTTTCAAAAGACAAATCACCACTTTTACTCAAAAACCAGGAGAAACTTTTTATCAAAGTTGGGATAAGTATCGAGACTTACTTAATACTTGCCCTCATCATGATTTTGAAACATGGAGATTGGTTTTATATTTTTATAAATGGTTAACACCTAGAGATAGGCAAATGGTTGAATTGTTGTGCAATGCAACTTTTGAAGATAAGGACCCTGATGAAGCAATGAAGTACTTAGACTTGTTAGCTGAAAATGCTCAAAATTGAGACACCGCAGGTACTTATGAGGCACCAAGTAAAACTCAGCCTCATACATCTAATGGATGTATGTATAACCTTAGGGAAGATCATGACCTTCAAGCCAAGTTTGCATTTTTAGCTAAAAAAGTCGAGGCACTAGAATTGAAAAAGAGTGGTCAATTAAAATCCATTAAAAACATTGTGTGTCAAATATGTGAAACAAATGAACACTTAACCAATAATAATCAAACTTTATCTTCTTTTAAAGAATGTCTCCATAAACAAGCTCATGCTTTAAATAGTTTCTAAAAGGCCAATCACAACCCATATAACTGATACTTAAAAGTGTATTTTTATCAAGGTTTTATATCATCATTTTGCACTTGAAGTATCAATAACTCCTTAACTAAAACATGTTTTATAATAATATATCTAATAATATAAGATACCTTTAATTTGTGGTAAAAGTTCATTTTAAATGCAGGCATATCACATAAATAAAAGGATTGATTAATGAATTTAAGAACTAAAATTGAAAGGATAAAGAGATGGCCAAACTTAGAAAAGAGATGTCGGTGCAATCCAAACCGGAATACTGTTTGGTAATCAGGTCATATCTGGAGCTATAGATATCAGATTTAGTTCTACTTTATATGGATGGAAAGGTAAGACATAGGCCTATAACTTTCATATGGAGCCCAAGATCTAAAAAGACCATTTTCAAGTCCAAATTGTTTCAACAACAAAAAAGCCCGAATCTGTCCTCTAGCTCGAGCACTGTTCAGCATTTTGGCCATATCTGGAGTTCTAGAAGTTGTAATGAGCCGAAGTTTTTACATAAGAAAGTAGAGACAATTTCCTGTAACTTTCATGTTTCAAGTGACTCCAATTTTGACGTTTTGGGCAGACAAGAGTAGATAAGGATTGTCACCAAGTTAAGAGTTGGTCACCCACTCATTAATTAGTCATCAAATCAATAGTTCCCAATTTTGGCCTATAAAAAAAGGCATTTACCGTGCATTTAGGCATCTTGGTATCCAGATCAAGATCATGCTCTTGTTTTCTCTCTTTATATTTTTTTGTATTGTTTATGCTTTACTTTCATTAATATCAAGTTTATGCCTTTTATTTCCTTTCCTTTCCTTTGCTTTGTTAACTTTTATCTTATTTATGTTCTTATTTTGTTTATTTATTTTTCTTTCTTTTATTATGTCTAGCTAAGTTTGCTATGTCAAGGTGAAAATGTTACACTAATGGTGTAAGAATAAGGATAGTATAAACTTGATATGGACTTTAATGTTTAATAATAACATGTTTTATATTTGTTATCTTGTTCACTCTTTAATACTTTGCTTGTTAAATGACTAATCTTGATTTATATTGTATAACAATTGTTACAACAAATGTTTGACACTTTCATAGCTTATACTGTATGGAATAACCGACACTTGACCTATGAAAGGAACTTGATTTGTTGTTAACATAAGTTATAATCATGAATGCTTGATAAAATTTACAAGTATTAGCATTAATTGAATAAGATGACTAATATAATCATGTTAACAATATATAATCTGATTGGAATCTCCTTTATGTGTGGTTTCCAATTGAATAATAAGAGTTTATATTATACTTGTTTGACATACCATTGGTGGAACCTCTAACCTTGACATTTGTTATTATCTTTGTTTAATCCTTACATTAATATTCTATCTCCAAGTTCTCATCATCATCTTCTTCTTCTTCTTGTCTTCCTTTACTACTACTACTACTACTATTAGTATGATTATTATTATTATTATTATTATTATTATTATTATTATTATTATTATTATTATTATTATTATTATTATTATTATTATTATTATAGTTGTTGTTATTGTTATTATTGTTGTTATTACTATTATTGTTGTTTATAATTTGTACAATTAACCTCCCTGTTGTTCGACCCCTGTCTTGCCGGGTTATTTATTACTTCGACACTCCTGCACTTGGAAGAAGACATCAATCTTTTAGTCGTGTCACCATACTCACAATGAAAACTTTGAGATGGAGGATTAATGTAAGGATTAAATAATGATAACAACAAATATCAAGGTTAAAGGATCCACTAATGGTATGTCAAACAAGTATAGTATAAACTCTTATTGTTCAATTGAAAACCACACATAAAGGAGGTTCTAATCAGATTATAAATTGTTAACATGATTATATTAGTTATCTTATTCGATTAATGCTAATACTTATAAATCTCATCAGGCATTCATAATTATAACTTATGTTAACAACAAATCAAGTTCTTTTTATAGCTTAGGTTTTGGTTGTACCATACAGTATGAGATATGAAAGTGTCAATCATTTGTTGTAGTAAGTGTTATGCAACATAAATCTAGATTAGTCATTTTTTCCTAGACTTGCCTATTTGTTGCACCTAATACAATGGTGTATAAAAACATTGTCACCTTCTTAATAACACTTGTCATTCTCAATGGTTTTAAGTGATATTGTGTTTTCAAGTCATAACAAAGGTTTTGTAATGTCATTGTAGCCATCCTAAACATGTTAACACATTTTTTCAGTGTCCTTCAACGACTTCAACCAACAATCTTATCCTTGTGTTATGTGAAGCCATGCAAGGTTTCTTATACACATAAGTAATATAATACATGTATAAAGCACCAACAATACATAACAATAATTTTTTATAATCAAACTCTCATTGCCAAAATGATTCATCCTCATCGTCAATATAATTTGAATCCTTAATTAATATCATCATCATCATTAGTTCTGCTTGAATCATCCTCATCATCGCCACCATCATTCACCCTTTTATTACCAAACCATTTTCATTACTGGCAGTTCCACCAATACCACCAGTACTACTACAATTAATATGATCAATTACATGATTCATTGTGATATCATAATTGTCATCATAATTAACACCAAGCATAGCATTAACCCATTCATCTACCATATCTACTTGTAGAAATTCAATTGCAAACATTTATGTTCATATCAAGTCATATTAAAAAAATCCATCACTTTTTATATTTAAATTGACATCACTATTTATCACTTTGGAAAATATAGGAAAAAATAATATCATGTTATAGATTAATAACATGACTTTTATCCATAACGTATATAAATAAAGAAAACATCAATAACAATGTGTTGTGCTACATAGCATTCAAATTCATGCATGGAACAATCAAGCATGAAAACAATATTTTAAGGATAAACTATAGTAAATAATTACATACAAACCACATCATTTTTTGGTTTTGTATTGAATGACCAATGAAATTTATTGACATTAAATTAGCAATAAATCAGCCTTTAATGCAAAAAAAGAAGAAGATTGAACTCAAAGAACTTACAATTAAAGCTTATGTTGCAAGAACTCTTGAGACCAAAAGTATAATTATTGTAGTGTATTAAATGAGGCAAAAGAATATTTGTAAATGTGAAGTACTAACATGCATTATATATAGGAAGCAACGTATCTCACTGTTAAAAATTTTACAATTTCAAACAATACACATACTCAGCAGCAATAAAGAATATGTCTGAGTGCAGTGCGAAAAGCTTTTACAAATTAAGAATCTTATTACTTTTCCTTTTCAAGTGAATATGTTCACGCATAACACGACAAAAAGATTGATGTCTTCTCCCAAGTGCAGGAGTGTCGAAGTAATAAATAACTCGGCAAGACCGGGGTCGAACCACAAAGAGGTTATTGTACAAATTATAAACAACAACAATACAACAACAACAATAACAACAATAATAGTAATAATAATAATAATAATAATAATAATAATAATAATAATACTAGTAGTAGTAGTAGTAATAATAAAGAAAAAGAAGAAGATGATGATGATGATGAGAACTTGGAGATGAAATATTAATGTAAGGATTAAACAGTGATAATATCAAATGTTAAGGTTAGAGGTTCCACTAATGATATGTCAAACAAGTATAATATAAACTCTCGTTGTTCAATTGGAAACCACACATAAAGGAGGTTCCAATCAGATTATAGATTGTTAACATGATTACATTAGTCATCTTATTCAATTAATGCTAATACTTGTAAATTTCATCAAGCATTCATGATTATAACTTATGTTAACAACAAATCAAGTTCCTGTCATAGCTCA
>SRLM01000164.1:138506-245213 GCA_015708895.1 Populus ilicifolia
CTACACTTGGGAGAAGACATCAATCTCTTTGTCGTGTCAGTATGGCTCGGCGCTCAGCTCGACTTCGAACTATGGCTTGGAGCTCGGCTCGGCTCAAATATGGTGCGTGTGTGGCTCAATCGTCTTCTTCCTCGGGGCGTTTGGACTATAGCACTAAAACTTCAGATGGAGAGTGTGGTCCACCCCGTGCTCCAATTGATCTGATTTTTACGGCATTGAGTTCGTATTAATGAGCTCTACACTTTGGAATGCTCAAAATTTATTGTTGACAACTTTGAAAATTCAGGTATGTACAAAAATACCTCTATTTTTCTGACGAACGGGGCTCTGATACCAATTGTTGGTGGGAGAAACCACTTGTGGTGGCTTTGAAACACTCGGAGGGGATAAAACACACTATTTTATTTCAAGAACAACAAGCTTACAATAATGAAAAGCTTACAACAACCCCTCTCTTTCTCTCTAGTATTTCTCTCAATCTCTCCACATATAATTGTATAAGTTTAACTGCTTATTTATAGATGAAATCAAAACAAGAAAAATTCAACCATCAAGTGTGAAGGCGGTTGTGGCCAACGGTGTGAAAGCAGTTGACGGTTGGCGACTGGATGGTTGGGCGGTGACAGCTGGTGGTTGCCTTCTTTGACCTTCTAGATTGAGTTTACTTCAACAGTAATTCCAAGAAGCAAGCCACTAACAAAGAAATCAGAGAGTCAAGATACTCATAAATTAATCTCAACAGCAAGAAAGCGAATCAAGGAAAGATTGATTACCTCGAGACGTTTTACCATGTATTTTGCGTTCAGCATAGCAATCTTTGAAGCATCAGTTAGGCCATAGAACCCATCATTGCTATGTAAGTGTATGATACTGGCAAGATTAGTATAAAGCCATAAGGCGCAGCTGAAATGGTGCCAAGTGACTGAGATTGTTCAGGGGCTGGTATATAGATAGATACAGAACAATGACAAGAAATTAAAAACTGAACAATGAAAACATGATGATGAAGACATTTGGCAGTAATAATTCCATAAAAAAACATACAACGCGAGTGATGATTACTAAAAACAGATCAAGCAATATGACTTCAAAAAAAGAAGAAATGATTTGCTCCAATTTCAAGCAGCATCTTCCAATTACCAGCTGGATGATGCTAGATGCAATAAAGAATGAAAATAGTTTCTTCATGCATATCTCAAGTCCAATAAAAATTAAGGAAGCATTTCTCCAATCAGTGTCACATCATCCTTAGAAACTAAACAAGTCTAAAGATACGGATGAAGTTGTTCGCGGTGAAGGAGGTAGTTACCACTGGATGTGAAGATAGGTATGGTGCTAAGTGCTTCTTCACACCAACAGGGCCCATGCCAGGACCACCCCCTCAATTGTAGAATGCAAAATGTTATGTGGAGATTGATATGGCGAACATCAGCTCCAATAAAACCTGGGCTTGTGAGACCAACCTGTAAGGACGAAGAACATAAAATCAAAATGTAACATGTTCACCAATAGATTTCTCATTTACATAGTTCTAATCCAAACATTTCCGTGAAATTTGATGTTCAGATGACATGAGCTATTCAGTTAACCCTACGGATGCTTTATGAAAGTACCATGAATCTTCAAGAATGAAAAGCACGGGATAAAGAAAACTAAAAGTTCAGCTCCACATCTTTGTTTTACTATAATTTGCTCATAAATTTTAAATGCAGTCTAAAAAGCAAAATGATGCAAAGCCATTCTTGATTTGAATTACTAAGAAGACATCATGGTCTGGCTAGTAGTCTGAATCATAACCTTACAAAGTGTAACTCTTCTCATATGGCATAGAATGAATTTTTAAACATCAGGATGATGATACCTTCTTTACTCAAAGAACAACCAAAACTCATGGCACAAAAGGTGCATATAATAATTAAAGGGTGTCAAGTTGTTTGTCTTCTACAAAAAATATTCTATGAAGTAAAATGACCATATAAAATAGGAAAGCTTACAGGAAGTAAAATCTTAATAAATAATAACCAATATATGGAATGGCAAAAACCAAATGTAGATAGTTTGAGAACACATTAGGATAGTGCTATTATTGTGGCAAATATCCCACTTCCACTTATACAAAGTGGAAGCATATTTTATAGTATAATTGATGCCATGTTTTATAGCTTTCTTGTCCTTTCCATATTGATAAATGTGCTGGAAAAACTTACTATTATTGCCTATAAAAGAGATATAATTTTGGAGAACAAATTGAAAGAGAGAGTGGTGAGTGTGTATAGGAGAATATAGAGTAAGAGAGAATGGAAATGACAACAGCTTTGATGCCATTACAGTAATTACAAGTGCAGTAATGAGAGTTGGAGTTGAGTAGAGTGGATGTGATCTTTCTCCTCCATATATTTGTATTTTATCCTTTCTTTATCTCTAATAATATGGAACTCTCTCGTGGATGTAGGTGGTTTGCCAAACCACGTTAAATATTGTGTCAGTGTGCTTAGCCTTCAATGAGCAATTATCAGTATACCACCGGTATGGAATTCCCAATAATTGGTATCAAAGCACATGGTTTAAAGTCATGGTTGATTTAGCTCAAAAATAAAAGTTATCGAAATTGTGTTTTGACCATACCACTATGTAGTGGAGAAAGAGATGAGCACACCCATGAAAACGATGCAAAATTTAGATGTTGGACATTGCTGCACGCATCAATAAGCTGTTTATACATATAGATGCATCATATGCGAGCCACGCGTCTTTTTTGCCAAGATGGGCTAACCCGACCCAAATGCTAGGTGACTTGACCTAGTGGCTAACACGGATAAGGATAATGTCATCATGATATAAGCATGACGTCAGCATGCACAGTTGTCATGCCATGTCAGGGCCTAGTTATCTGACACATCAGCACTGTGGGACCTATCTGCCACATTATCAGTTGCAAGTTGAGCTGAGTTGGAGCCAAGCCATAAGCTGAGGTATGAGATCCAGTGTAGTGGATTCTACATGGAATAGGATATGAGATTGAATCTGGGTTGTTTATCAAGCTAGAATTGTTTTGATAAAATCTTAGCCTTTTGAAATACAATTTTGATGATTTTAAACTTGTTCCATCTAATTTGATTGTTACGGACGCAATGATATGGTCCGATCATTAAGATATAGATTGAAAGTGATGGTGATGAATTATTAAAACAGAGATTACCCAATCAGAAGGCATCTTAAGCTCATTTTGGTGGTCAATGGAGATAAAGAAGAAGAAATCATACATGTTTGCTCAATTACATATGTTGAACTACTAAGTGGGGAAATTTTACTTTCCTTGAGGAAGGAAAAATTAGGACATACTAGACATCCGATCATGTGGACTATTTGAGGTGAAAAGTGGAAATTGATGAAGACCAATCTTAATGAATCTAAGTATTGGTAGTTTCGCCAGATGTTGAGAAATTAGGTATAAAATAAAAATACCCCAAATCACTTGCAAAGGAAAGTTGTTACAATGCTAGCAAATGGTTGTATATATGAAAAAACAATACGATAGATATAAATGGCCTATGAAATTCTGGTTAGGAGATTGAGTTTTAAATGGGACCGATATAACCCCTTCAATCGTTTTTGGGAACTTGCTTAGTTGAAGGGTTATCCATACAGTGCTATTTTTGTATATGTAACAGTTTGTAATGAAATTGTTAAAGACTAACAAGATGACGAGACAAAGAAACAGTTGGGTTTCATATGTTCAAGGATTTGATGGAGTGGTGATTTCTTTAAAGAAGTTAGATTCGGTGACTGTGATTTCTTGAGAGTAGAATTGATAAAGACCCTGATAATGGAAGAAAAATATAGTAAGGAGATAAAAATTAACACCCTATTTTGACTTGAATAGATGTTATGATAGGATGAGCTGTTATCAAATATAAGCAAGGAATATGGAGAATCTAGATAACAAAAATTGCATGAGGGCACACAGAGACTGTGTAGAGTACCTGTAGGATCTAACTAGGTACTGTAATGAGATGATAACTATAAGGAGAAGAAGAGTTCCTAGATGAAGCTTAGAGTAGAGACCATGTGAAGGATGTACAAAAAGAAGTCTTTATGCTCTTAATAAAGGCAATAGGCAAAGACCTTTCCAATGTATGCAAGGATGAAAATATGAGCTATTACAGAAACACTTAGTGAAGCTGGTGCAACCATATATGATGAAAGACAAAGACACCAAAGAGAGTTGATGTAGGTGGAGCTATCAAGCAAAAAGTTATAGAAGCTCCAAACATAGAAATTAAAATGGAGGATTGTGAGGAATGTATCGTAACTCTCTCTTTCTATGTGATTAGTGACAGTAATCTCTTCCAAGTCCACATGGTGGTAGGGAATCTTGAAGCCACTTTAAGCATTTTAGCTAAAGGAGGATGAGATCGCCATATAATAATAGGTAAAGAAAACTTAGAGAGAAGGTGTGAGGGCCATGAGATGAGCTCGAGATTAGATCACCACATAACAACGAGTGGAGACACCTCAAGAGAAGGTGTAAGGGCCATGATAGGAGCCCAAGTTCAGAACACCTCAAAGCCAATGCGATGGTTGGATATGAGTGGACAGGTGTATGAATAGCAAATGTAGTGGCTATGATGAGTATGGAGACAAATGTTGGATTAACTTTCATGGATATTGCCCCTATGCTTAAAGTCAATGAGCTAAAAGATATTTTTCTTTGGATAATAAGTGGGTGGCTTGTGGAGCATTAAGACATGACTACTATGTAAGAGCAGAGAACATGCGCAGGTTCCCAAAACAAGTTGACTCTTGTCAAGGTGGTGAGTTCGGTAATGATATTGTTATACTCATAGTATGAAGACATATATAGATCAACCTTTGATGGGTTGTCCCCATGGTTAAAGGTGGAAAGCTACTTAAACTCTTGAGACTAAGAGCAGGAGATTCATAGAGAAGTAAGGCTTGGTTCCTATAGTGGAACAGAGGGCAGACAAAACTCTGAGATGAGTAGACTCTTGGAAGAGTGGTGAGCTTGTGATCACATTGAAATAATACTCAATGACTGTTGTACTTGGGAAGAGGGGGTGTTGTAACCCTTGGTGTGAGGCTTAAAAAATTATTTCAGATCGAGCATGGTTGATACACTCGAAGAGGAATGTTATATCCTAGAGACAATTTTTAATATTCTTCATGAGTGGTGTGAGAGGCCATCTGGTTAAAGTGATCATTTGGTATAAGAAAAGGTGTGCTTTGGTGATTTTGGTGATTGAAAGGTTTGGTGAGTAACTGTAAACTTGGCCACAAACACTCTCAGAATGGTAAGCTTGAAAAAGCTGCAGGATACAAGCTTATGCTGAAGAAATAAGAGGATAATTGCCCACATAAATGATAAGGGGGGTGATTGTTAGGATATTGCCATTATTATTGCAGATACCCCACTTCCACTTGTACAAAGTGGAAGCACATTTTGTGGCATAATTAATGTCATGTTTTATGACTTTCTTGTCCCTTCCATATTGAAAAATATGCAAAGAAGCTTACCATTAATGCCTATAAAAAAGGCATGATTTTAGAGAGTAAATTGAGAGAAAGAGTGATGAGTGCATGTAAGAGAGAAGGACAATGGTAATAGCCTTACTGTCATTGCAATAGCTGTAAGTGCAACAATGAGTGTTGAGAGTTAAGAAGAGTGGATGTGATCCTCTTTCTCTATATATTTGTATTTTATTATTTTTTTATCTCTAATAATATAAAATTTTCTCATAGATATGGACGGTTTGTCAAACAATTTTAAATATAATGTTAATGTACTTAATATTTAATAAATAATTATCAGTACATTATCAATATGAAATTCCTAACACGGACCTAAACATTCATGTTAGGTCCATCCATGTATACTTGATCACCATTGTCATGAGTTGTCTTACATTTCTCATCGATTTTTTCTTTACAGACTCATGCACTCCATGAGTCAAGGGATATGTAACTTTAAATTTAATAGAAATTGAAATCACATAAGAAGTTTCCAACCTCTCTTCCACTGAATTTTTTTAGTAAATTGAAATCAAATGAGAAGTTTCCAACCTCTTTTCCACTGAAATTTTTTTAGTACAAACTTAAATCAATAAAGGAATCAAATTTATTGGCCTATTGGCTTGAGACCATAAGTGCTGACAGGTTGTCCTTATTGGCTTCAACAGCCTTCCTTAGCTCTTCAATATTGATGTTACCCTGGCATCACTTCCAACAGAAACAATCTTCATTCCACACATGGCAGCACTTGCAGGATTTGTCCTATGCGCTGAAACAGGTATAATGCGCACATTTCGATGATGATCTCCCCTTGCCTACTGTATTCACTCAGATGAGAATCATAAGAAACAGCCATATATGCAACCCAGAGAAACCCCTCGAGATGTGATGATGTACAGTAAGGTTTGGTCCTTGTGCACACAACTATAGGAACGATATCAAAATCTTTAATGTTAAAGAGTTATCCTTTAGTCAATTACACTAAAGGCTGGATATTTTCAAGATTCTAATGATACAAAAGGGTCACAACTTATTTTAAAACCCATACTCTCTGAGGTGAGAATTCTTTTAATGGAGAGTCAAAGCAAAACAACGAGGTTTGACTTTGAGGCATTCTTTCACATAGTCTCGATGAGTACAACTCAATGCAATTGAGTTCGCTTCCCACAGAAAATGAACTCTCAAATAAATAGGCATGAAGCATTTCTGCCAAGGCCACTCTTAAAAGCAACAGCTGCAGGAATAAACAGTCTTTTCATTGAATAGTTGGCATGACCGTACCTTATGATAGGCACGAATAACCATAAGCCCAGCATACCCTCCAGCAGCACCGGCATTAGGTTGCAATGAGAAAGAGTCAAACCCAGTAATTGTACCCAATGGTTCACCTAAATCATTGAACATTTCCTGAGACAATACCGGAATTGAACAAAGGTTAATTTGCTTTGTCTTACACAAGATTTTTTCGCGTACACCAAAAAGCACAGCATGTCTCAAATTTCTGTTTAAGAAACATGTGGAACTATGTACCTGGTAACCTTGAGACTGTTCACATGGCGCAAAAGGATGACTATCAGTGAAATTAGGAAATGTTACTGGCATCATTTCACTTGTAGCATTCAATTTCATTGTACGAGATCATAGTGAAATCATACTGTGGCACAAAGATCTTTTATGCATATACCTGAGCAGCTCATGCTCGGTATGGTACCTGATAAAATCAAACAGAAATCAGAGTGGCTTCCAAATAATAACCCTGAGTAGTTTCAGATTTTGAGGAATAGTCTATGCATGTTGAAGATTGGATGAGCCAGATAAGGGCTCTCCCTTGTTATTCCAGATGGGATCACATTCTGAACCTCTGGTGCCCGAGATGCAGCTGTGAAAGGGACCTGACATTTGAAAGAAAGAAGTGCATAGTATTATTTTCAACATTATGATTTGTGGTGACAACCTTAATCGAAACATGCAGTAGCAGAGTAGTACTCACAGGCTTTCCACCAGCAAAAACTTCAAAGAGTTTATCAACATCCTCTAAGGTGGTTGTTTCATCAAAGGAAACGGTAATCTGAAAGCAAACCATGTTCTCGTAATTACATGACATAGAGTATTAGTCAAATTACACAACAGATGGGATCACACTTGCAGTGTTTGCATCTATAACCCTCAAATTTATCTCGCTTTTGTAAGCAGCATCAACAATTGCAGTTACATCATCAACACACTTAACCTTCACAGTGTCAGAAGGGAGGGCCCTGTACTTCAACTGTCCCAAGTTTCTTCAGTCCAGCAAACGCTCCAGCAAGACCATGGACCCTTTGGGCATTGGTTTTAAGGCCTCCAGGTCCATGATAGACAGCATACATTGCAGCCATGTTTGCAAGCAAAGGCTAAACAAACAAGAGATTCCTTTCAACCAAAGAACAACCAGCTTAAATGTGCAAAGGGCCAATGATTATGAGCTAGGCACACTCTGTCTCGTAACTTCGTCAAACGACAGGGCAACTCAATAAGTTTCATTACTTTATACAAGCATTTCTCAAAATTTTAAACAAAAGAAAGAAAAAAACAGTGTAAACAGTAATTTCTTGCTTGAGTAGTACAGATGTTGCTGGTAGCCTTGTCCCTGCGAATATGCTGCTCCCTAGTTTGCATTGCCATACGCAGAGCAGGCTTTCCCGAAGAGTCAACACTAACACCAATAATTCTACCAGGCATCATCCTCTTGTACTCTTGCGAGGTAGCCAAAAGTGCTGCATGAGGACCCCCATACCCCATTGGAACACCAAACCTCTGAGCCGAACCACAACGATATCTGCGCCCAAAAGATATCACCGGAAGGTTTCAACATCGTCAACGCCAACAAATCCGATGCCATAACAATCTTAACTCCACGAGCAGGAGCTTTCTTTATAAACTAGCCAAAATCCAAAACTTCATCCTCAGTCCCTGGATACTGAACTAAGACACCACAAACATCCCCAGATTTATAATCAATATCCTTAAGATCTGTGGTGACTACCTTAAGATTGAAACCACCAGCTCTAGTCTTGCAAATATCAATAGTTTGAGGGTGGCAATTGTTAGCAATAATGAAAGTCTTTTTCTTTCCCTTAAGAATATTGCCGTTGCCTCTGCAGCAGCGGTCTCTTCATCAAGCAATGAAGCGTTTGAAATGGGCAATCCACTAAGATCCGTAATCATGGTTTTGGTAATTGAGCAAAGACTCCAATCTACCCTGAGATATCTCAGCTTGGTACGGTGTGTATTGCATATACCAAGCTGGATTCTCCATCATATTCCTCAAAATGACAGGGGAACATTGGTGTTGTAAAGTCACTATTTTATTAAATTAATTGTTGGAAGATAAAAATGAATGGATGAAAGTATTTGTATAATTAGAGATGAGTTGTTGATATAATTAATGGAATATGAGTAGAGATGAGTTATTGGTATAATTTATGGCATAATTGATAATATAATTTATAGTCTTTGTCCCCTTATTTTTGCCTATAAATAAGCAATGACTCCAAGTTTATTTTGCACACTAAGATAAAGAGAAAAAGAAAAGAGTGAAGAGAGAGTAATCCCACAAAGTTGTGAGGCATTTGTGAGAAAGTAAGTAATGTGTTTTCTCCTAATAATAGAAAAATTCTTAGTTGTTTTTCTATTATTTGAGAGGGATTGTAATTCCCACATTACTTAGTATAATCCTTTTGTACTTGTTTGTAGATTTAGCCTAATTGGATGAACCATGTAAATTATTATATGTCTCATTTCTCATTTTATCTTATCTCTTGCCTTTTATGTTGTCAGGGTTGCATGCTATTATTCTAACAGTGATATTAGAGCCTTCCTAGTTGATATTGTTAATACACAAAAGTTATTCGTGTATAGAGTTACTATTCAAGTATACGACACTATTCATCTATACAAAACTATTCATCTATATAGTATTGTTCACATACGTTACTTTTGGCATATATAGAAAGTCAGTACGGTGATTAAATAGAGTCTAGGAAGTTCTGTCTAAGGAGATTGGGTTTTAAATAGGACTGTTTGTGAACCCTCCAATCTTTCTCAAGCACTTGTTTAGTGAAGCATTATTCACACGATATTATTTATGTATGCATTACAAATTTGTGAAATGGTGATAGTTGAATAGATGACGGTGAATAAAATTATAGCAAAATACGAGATTGAGAGTTTTAAAAGGAGCAATTTCTCACTATGAAAAATGAAAATCAAGACAATTGCGTGACAGTAATTAGGGATTGACCCGTGGAGATCACTGATAATGCAAAATGAAATGAGATGGATGGCAATGTTATTGCTAACATACATTTAGTATTAGCTGATGAAGTATTATCAAGTATGGTAGAGAAAAAAACAACTAAGGAGATATGACATACTCTGATAAAGCTATACGAGTCCAAGTCTTTGCACAATAAGATTTTCTTAAAGCAAAGACTTTATACCCATTGAATGGCAGAAACTAAGATAATGACTGGCCACATCAACATAATAAGAACTTTATTTTCACAACTCACTATGTTGGGTCAACAAATAGAGGAAAATGAACATGCAGAACTTTTACTTCAAAGTCTTCCTGATTTATGTGATCAACTCATTATCAACTTGACCAATAATATCTCTTATACTATTTAGTCTTCGATGATATTGCAGCCACTATCTTAAAAAAAAGAAAATAGAGGTAAAAACAAAGGAGATAGAAACAATTCAAACCAAGCAAAGGTGTTGTTGATGTCAAGAGAAAGATCAACAGAGTGTGGCTCCAGTAGGAGTTAAAGGCAGAGGAGGTCCAAATTAAGAAGTAAGAAGACTATGAAATGCTATAATTGTGACAAAAAAGGGCACTTAAAAAAGGATTGTTGGTTCTAAAAGGATATAGAGAATACTATAGAGTCATCAAAACCTTAAGGATTTGTTGCAAACACCTTAGAAGATAGAAATGTTTTATATAGTGAAGTAGTGATAAACTCTATAGATAGAGAAGAGCTCATTGGGGTTTGGCTAATGGATTCAGGAGCAACATGACATATGACTCCTAATCGAGATTGGTTCTATACATATGAACCCATCTCTAGAGGCACAATGTTCATGGGTGATAATCATGCTTTATAGATTGTTGGCATTGGCACCATCATATTAAAGATGTATGATGACTTAATTTGTACTATTTTAGGACGATATGTGAAAGACTTAAAGAAAAATCTTTTTTAAGGACAATTTGATAGTTTTGGTTATAAGATTCAAATAGACAATATAATCATAAAAATTATCAAAGTAGCGCTGGTGGTTTTAAAGGCAAGAAAAATAATTACAAACATGTTTATATTAATAAGAGAAATTATGGGGTAGAAGCATCAATTGTATTAGTCAGTTTTGTAGAAGAAAAGACGATGGTGTGGCATAAAAAACTAGGCCATATATGAGAGAAAGGTTTGAAAATTATCTCTAATCATAAGTTATTCTTTGGGCTTATAATGGTTACTTTACCCATTTATGAGCACTGTGTTACAAGTAAACAACATAGGTTAAAGTTTGGTATATCAACAACTAAGAGCAAATGCATCTTAGACCTAATTCACTTTGATGTTTGGCAAGCACTAGTTGTATCCTTAGGAGGAGCAAGATACTTTGTGTCATTTATATATGACTTCGCTAGGAGATATTGGGTGTATCCAATTAGAAGAAAGAAAGATATGTTCGTAGTCTTTAAAACTTTCAAAACATGGGTAGAACTTGAATCTGAAAAGAAGATCAAGTGTTTGAGGACTGACAATGGAGGAGAATATACCAGTGATGAATTTGATAATTTCTATCAATATGAAGGTATCAAAAGGCAGTTGATAACAGTATACACTCCACAACAAAATGGAGTGGTAGAGTAAATGAATAGAACTCTATTGGAAATAACAAGAGTAATGTTGAAGGCTGCAGGTTTATGAAAGTCATCATTCTAGGCAGAAGTAGTCAATACCGTCTGTTATGTGATAAATTGATCTCCATTAACTACAATTAAGCTGAAGACATTGATAGAGATGTGGACTGGGAAACTAGCTAATTATTCTCAATTGCATATATTTAGAAGTTCTGTGTACATGATGTACAATACTCAAGAAGTCAACAAGCTGGATTTAAAATTTAGAAAATGTGTGTTCTTGGGATATACTAATAGAGTGAAGGGGTATCGCTTGTGGGATTCTATTGCTCACAAGGTAGTCATTAGTAGAGATGTCATATTTGCAGAAGATAAATGCAAATAGAAGAACATAATAGTATTTTAAAAGAGACTACAACAATGCATATGGAAAATACTCAGAATCATACTTCTTCTAAAGCTATACCAAAATATAAAGAACAAGAACATATAGAGTCTAAAACTCCTGAAGTTCGACGGTTGACTTGTGATAGAAGACCACTGGTTTAGCACTTAAAATATGTTACTAAGAGCAATATTGCATCCTGTCTTCTAATAAAGGATGGAGAGCCATCAACTTTCTATGAGACTATCAAAAGCGCAGATGTGTCTATATGGATGACAGCAATGCAAAAGGAGATTGAAGCTCTGCATAAGAATAATACTTGGGATCATGTTCCACTACCACAAGGAAGAAAGGCTATTGACAACAAATAGGTTTACAAGATAAAACATGATGACAATAATCAAGTGGAGCAGTATCGCGCAAGATTGGTGGTGAAAGGATATGTTTAGAAATAAGGAATAGACTTTAATGAATTATTTTCCATAGTGGTACGACTCACTATAATAAGAGTACTCTTGGTAATGTGTGCTATATTTAATCTTCATTTAGAGTAGTTAGATGTAAATACTGTATTTCTTCATAGTGTACTTGAAAAAGAAATTTATATGCTCCAACTAGAGGGTTTTGCTAAAACAGGCAAGGAGAACTTGGTTTGCAGGTTGAACAAATCTTTATATGGTCTAAAACAAGCAGCGAGGTATTGGTACAAGAGATTTAATTCCTTCATAATTAGCTTTGGGTACAACAAACTTAGTTTAGACCATTATACGTACTATAAAAAGTTTGAAAAAGATTTCATCATTTTGTTATTGTATATGGATGACATGTTGATGATAGGCCCTAATAAAGATCAAGTTCAAGAATTAAAGGTACAGTTGGCTATGGAGTTTGATATGAAGGACTTAGGACTAGCAAACAAGATTTTAGGGATGTAAATTCACTGAAACAGAAGTAAGAGGAAGATTTGACTTTCTTAGAAGAATTATTTGAAGAACATTTTGCAACGCTTTAACATGTAAGATTATAAGCCAATTTCCACCCCACTTCCTATTAACTTTAAATTTTGTTTCCTAACAATGAATAGAGAGGATAGAGATGTCTCGAGTATTGTATGTATCAACAATGAAAACTTTAATGTTTGTCATGATATGTATAAGATCACACATTGCACAAGTAGTGAAAACAACTAGTCGATACTGAAAAATCCTAGTAAAGAGCATTGAAATACTATTAAGAGAATCTTGAGATACATCAAGGGTATCTTAGATACCACATTATGTTATGGAGAATCAGAATTTATTGTTAGAGGTTATGTTGACTTAGGTTTTACTAGTGACCTTGAAAAAAGAAAATCCACTATAAGCTATGTGTTTATAATTGTAAGGGGAGCTGTGAGCTAAGTCTCTAAACTTTAGACTATTATAGCATTATCCATAATAGAAGTTAAGTATATGGTAGCTACACAAGCTTGTAAAAAAGCAATATGGATGAAAAAACTTATGGAGGAGCTTGAGCACAAACAAGAGAATTATTTTTTTTTGTATTGTGATAGTCAAAGTGCCTTGCATATTGCAAGGAATCCAACATTTCATTCAAGAATGAAACATATAGATGTTTAGTATCACTTTGTTCGCGAAGTGGTCGATGATGGAAGTATGGATTTTTAGAAGGTTCACACAAAGAAAAACCTAGCAGATGCTTTGACTAAACCTATCAACATTGATATGTATGTATGTATGGTGCAAATCCTCTTATGGCTTAGCAAAAACATAAGCAATATGAAGATGGCAAGTATAGAAAGGATAGAAGAATTATAAATGATCAAGTGTGAAGACTTGATTAAATCTTTAAAGCTTCAAGTGAGAGAATGCAAAGCCACCATTTAATTAAATTAATTGGTGAAAGACAAAAATAAGTGAAGTTGTTGGCATAATTGGTGATGAGTTACTGACATAAATGATGGAGTCGTGGATATAATTTGTGGAATATGAGTAAAGATGAGTTATTGGCATAACTTGTGGCATAATTGGTGCCATAATTTATAGCCTTTGTCCCCTCACACTTGCCTATAAATAAGCAATGCCTTTGAGCTTATTTTGTACATTAAGATAAAGAGAAGAAGAGAGGAGTGAAAAGAGAATAATCCCACAAATTTATGAGATATTTGTGAGAGAGTAAGTAAAGTGTTTTCTCCTAGTAATAAAGAGATTATTAGTTGTTCTTTTATTATTTAAGAGAGTTTGTAATTCCTATATTACTTTGTAAAATCCTTTTTTACTTATCCATGAACATAGCCTAATTAAGTGAACCATGTAAATTTTTATGTGTCTCATTTCTTATTTTATCCTATCTCCTGCCTTTTATATTATCAGGTTTGCATGCTAGTATCCTAACAAGTGTCATAATATTCCATCCTACTATAGGACTTGAAAACCTTCTTCTTTGATGCCAAGTATTTCATATGTTTAATCATTTGACTCTTAGTTAACCCTTCATTAAACTTTGAGAACTTCATAGAATCAAGGCTAATTGATTTAAGCAAAGTTGCATCTATAAATGAATCAAGAGTATCAAAGCCACATAATTTAGCCATTTGGGTTTGTTCTTCTAGGATGGCTGAGTTATGGTGGTGAGGAAAATAATTATTTGTTTTCAAAGATTTAATCGAAATGGATCTTATCTAGGACTCAACACCATAATAACTAGCAGAAACAACAATAACATTATGGGATATACCATTTTCATTTCCAGGAAATAAACCTAATCTAGGACTTGTAGAGCCAAATGATGACAATAAGGAAAGATACCTAGAAGGAGTGCATGATATAGAAGATGAAGAATTTAACAAAGATGGCTTTACTTTGATTCATTAACTAGCCTTTTTAAGATGGCACGATTAGCTAGCCTCCTTGCACGTTCCATGAGTGGAATGCACACGGAGAAAAAAAAAGGGACAAAAAAGACAGAAAGTTCAATGTTTTTGTTGTTATAATTGAGAGAGGAAGGGAAAAAGGAAATATGTTTGTTGAGGGACAGAGGAAATAAAGTTTGAAGGAAAATGATGATTATTTTTTCTCCATGGAATATTGAGGGTGAATTTCATCTCCATATAGATTTTAGTACTGGAATATTTATGGCATAAGTTGGTTGATTATTATTTAGATTCTGACTGGTGATATTTTGATAATTACTTATATAATATTTAATATGGTTCAACAAATCACCTACATCTATGAAAGAGACCATTTGATTATGTAGGAAGATAACAAGATTTATAACAATAGAGAAAGAGAAATCATCCACTCTTTACAACTCTCAACCTCACTCTTTTCTCTCTTTGCAATGCTGCAATGACAGTCACTGCTTACTACCTTTGGTAGCATACTCTTTTCTATATTTCTCACATCTTTGACTTTATAGACACTGTCCTTGTGCTTCTTTCTTGGTGCAATAATGGTGCTACCTGCTCCAACTCATCTTCAATAATGGTGGCTGTTGAAGTTGACATTTAGTATAGGTTAATGTTTTTGTCAATGGTTGGTGTAGCTTCTTTTAACATTTGCAGTTGTCATTAACAACCCTCTTTTAGAGTAGGGCTACATATGTTGCCATATAAGTGACAATATCTTAACAATCACCCTCTTTTCCATTTATATGGAGTAATTATCCTCTTGCTTTTTCAGCATATGCTTGCATATCTTGCAACTCTTCCAAACTTACCATTCTGAGAGCATCTTCAACCATGTTTATAGGTACCTACCAAACCTTTCAATCATTAGATTCACCAAAGCACATCTTTACTAGGATCACTTCTATTAGATGATCTCTTCCATTACATTTAAAGAGTGTTAACGCTTATCTTTAGGACACACAACATTTCCCTTCGAGCATATCAATCATGCTCTATCCGGAATGATTTTTCAAGTCTCATATTAAGGTTTATAACACCCCTTTTAATGGAAATTTCTATTTCTAAGTGCGACAGTCATTATCTAAATTTTTCAATGTGATTACGAGCTCACCACTTTTCCAACAGTCTATCTAACTAAGAGTTGTGTCTGCCTTCTATTCCATCATAAAAACTATGCCTTACTTCTTTGTGAGTCTTTTACTCTTAGTTCTAAGAGTCTAAGTAGCTCTCCACTTTTAACCATGAAGGCAACCCATCAAAAGTTAATCCATATCTGTCTCTATACTCTAAGTATTATAATGCCATTATCGAGCTCACCACCTTGTTCCCAAAAACATTTCGCATGTTGTCTTCATCAAGAGCACAAAAGACTTCCTGTTATATAATTTTCACAAGTCTCTACTTTGAGCTTCAACTGGGAATGCTTCTTCTCTTTGCACTTGTTATCTCATTATAATACATTGTTGGATCTTACAGGTACTCTTGAACAATCTTTATATGCTCTTGTGCAATTTATGTTCTCCATATTTCTCCATATTCTTAGCTTTTATGTTTGACAATAACTCATCTTGTCACAACACCTATCCAAGTCAAAATAGGGTGCCAATCTTTATTCCCTTATTGTATTTTTCTTCTATTATTAGGATCTTCATCAATTATCCCCTCGAGAAATTACAATCACTGAATCTAACTTCTTTTGAGAAATCACCACTCCATTAGATCTTTGAATATAAGGAACCCAACTATTCTTTTATATCGTTATCCTGCTAATCTTCAATAATTTCATTACAAACTATTCCATATATAAAAATAATATCGTATGGATAATCTTTCAACTAAGTAAGTTCCTAAGAAAGATTGGAGGGGTTACACTAGTCTTGTTTAAAACCCAATCTCTTAACTAGAACTTCTTATGCCATATCTATCCATCGTATTATTTTTCCATATATACAACCATTTGCTAGTTGTGTTGTGGCTTTCCTTTACAAGTGATCTAGAATATCTTGGTTTTATACCTAATTTCTCAATATTTGGCGAGACTACCAGTGTTTAGATTTGTCAAGATTGGTTATCATCAATTTTCACTCTCAACCTTAAATCGTCTACATGATCGGGTGTTTAAAGTATCTCAATTTTACCATTATTCAAGGCAACAAAAAAAAGTCTCCCCACTTAGTGGTTTAGCATGTAATTGGGTAAACATGCGCGATTTCTTCTTCTTCATCTCCATCGACCACCATAATGACCTTTAAATGACTCCTAATCAGGCAATCTCTCCTAATAATTCACCACTATCACTTTCAGTCCATATCTCAATGATTGGACTATATCATTACATTCAAAATAATTAAATTAGCTGGAAACAAGTTTGAAATCATCCAAATTGTATTTTAGATAGCTAAGATTTGACCAAAATAATCCTGACCTAATGAGCGACCCTAATTCAATCTTAGATCCGGTTGCACGTAGGATCAGCCATATTAAATCCTATCCCTCGACTTAAAATTGGCTCGACTCAGGTCAACTCAACTTTGCTTATGGCTGATGGCGTGGCAGATGGGTCTTACTGTGCTAATTTGTCGCTAACATAGCATGCTAACTATGCATGCTAACATTATGATCATGTCATGATGACATCATCCTTTTCCGGGTCAATCACATGGATTGGGCTATTCAGCTCGAGTTAGCCCATCTAGGAGAAGAAAACACATGGGGCTCGTTTGTGCACGAGACTAGAGACCTCGCTAGCTTATGATGACGCGTGCAACCATTTTTTACGTTTGATTTTTACACCATTTTCAACAGTGTGCTTGTCTCTACCTCCTCTACGTGGTGGTATAGTCAAGACATAATTTTGACAACTTTTATTTTTAAGCAAAAATCAAACCCCATATTAAATGAAAAGATTTGATACCAATTATTGGAGATTTCGATCGGTAATGTTATAATAGTTACCCATTGAAAGCTAAGCACACTAACACAATATTTAACGTGGTTTGGCAAATCGCCTACATCCCACGGGAGAGGCCATTTGATTATATAAAAAGAGAACAAGATTTACAATAATAAAGAAAGAGGAATCATCCACTCTCTGCAACTCTCAACCTCATTCTTCTCTCTCTTTGCAGTGCTGCAATGACAGCCACTACTTACTGCTCTTGGCAGCCCACTCTCATATATATTTCTCACATCTTTAGCTCTATACACACTCTCCTTGTGCCACTCTCTTGGTGCCTATATATAGGCAAGAATGGCGCCACTAACTCTAGCTCATCTTTAATAATAGTGGCTGCCAAAGTTGACATTTGTTATGGGTTGATGCATTTGTCAATAGTTGGTACAACTTCTTTTGACATTTGCGATTGCCACCAATAACCCCCTTCTAGAGTAGGGTTGCAGATGCTGCTACAAAAATAGTAATATCCTAACAATTGTGTCGTGTATGTGTTTAATATTTATGAAATTAAAGTTTTAAAAAGAAATTTCAGGCTTCAAGATCCGATGATGATGAATGGCAAAGGCAACTAGAGGAAAAAAAACAGTTTTGAGGATATCACAATCTACAGAAATTTAGCAGATCTCAACAAAAAAATAAAAGACAGAAGAACGTTATTGAGCCAAAAGGGATTGGTATCAATGGATCTAAATGTGTTTAAATTTCATTGTAGACAAGAGCTATTTTATATGATATTAAAATACATGCAAATAACTAAAGTCACTGGTTTGATTCCTATAAATCTTGGGCTACTGAAAACTTATATAATCATTAATTTCAAGATTCGTGAAATTGGTCAAAGTGCACGTAAACTAACTTGGACACTCACATTAATAAAAAAAAAATACGTACAAATGCAAATCTATAAGATTTGAAGTCCTTTGGTGGCATAAGCACTTTCACACTCTACTTATCTTTATGCCTCACCAATCACTTCTTCTCATCTGAACAAAAATGATGCCTAATCATAATTTGGCTATCTATCTACTAGGGTTTTAGTCCGGAGAAAATAACATCCTTGAAGGAGTGAGTGCTTTCTCCTATCTTGATTTAAATGACTTGAAAAGGTAACTACATCTACATGGCATTATTGTAATTTATTTTTTAGATTACATCTTTTTGTTATATATTAAAAAAATAATAGCAATACAATTTAACACAATATAATATAATCAATAATCAAGGATACACATGCCCAATTATTCGACCACAATGATGGAAGGAAATAAATAAATAAAAATTCATATTTAAATTCCAATATATGCGTATGTTTGATAACAAGAGAATTGAATTTATGAAATTCTATATCATTGATTTGTATGGAATGGAATTGTTGATTAAGTATAAAAAGGGAAGCAATATCTTGTTAATTTATTTGTATGATTTTGTTCATAAGAAGTGAGCAATTTTTTAGGAAACCATCACCATTGGATCCTAAAATATAAAAATGAAGATTACATTAAGGAAAAGAAAAAACCTAAAATGATATGTATTCATTGTAGCCTAACACATACAGATGTCATACGATCTTGTCTTCATAATCTATTAATATATTTTTATCAACTTTATATCTAGTAAAAATTGTATTAGAATAACTTATTAAACTCAACTAGCTTTTTTTGGATTCCATAACCTTAAATTTACAGTATTATGCAAATAATGAAAATTGTGTTTTACAACACTAACATATGATTCTTTAAAGCAAGCTTAAAATCACACACATAGATGTACACAAAGTATAATATCATGTATACTAACAATAAAGTATAAAAGTAATCTATTTTGACATGTTCAATTCAAAATCTTTTAGAAGATCCTTGATGTACTTATTTTAGTTGATGAAAATGTCATCTTTTGTTTCTTTGATTTGTAATCTAAGAAAAAAGTTCAACTCTCTTATCATGCTCATTTCAAATTTATCTTGCAAGCATTTTGCAAAACCTTTACAAAAATACTTATGAGTAGCATCAAATATAATATCATCAATGTAAATTTGTACAATTAAGATATCTTTGTTTTTTTTTTTGTTCTTCTAACAAAGGTGCTCTTAATTTTACTAATGTTAAAATCATTATCAATAAAAAAAATACTTGAGTTTATCTTAACATGCTCTAGGTGTTTGTTTTAAACTAGACAATGCCTTTTTAAGTTTGAGAAAATGATCGAGGAAATGAAAATTTTCAAAACCATGTGGTTTTCTTATAATCTATACATTCTTTTCAATTAAAATATTTAACAGCTAGTCTAGCTTTGTTAAAAAATTTGATCCCATGTTTGTCGACCTTGTTCCTAAACACACATTTTATTCCAATTATTGATTGATTACTAGGTTTAGGGACTAATTCTTAGACATCATTTCTTTCAAATTGATTTAGCTCATCTTCCATAGCTAAAATCTTTTTTTCTTAATCTTTTTTAGCTTTTAAAAATGACTAAGGTTCGAGAAACAAATACAAAATGACAACTAATATTTCTACGTGAAGCTCTAATGTCCCTTCAAAATGATTACTAATAATTAATTCATGAGGATAAGAACTTACATACCATAGCTCTTTTAGGAGCGCAACGAAATTACTTACTATATCTAATTGATTCTATATCTTTATTTTTTGCTTTTATAGAGTTTTTATCATTAAGACTTAAATGTTAAATACTTTTATTTATATCTTATAGAATCTCAATAATTTTTTCATTTTAAGTTTCCTCAAATGCAACATGCATGAATTCCTTAAGATAAAATGTTCTATTATTAGAAACTTTATATACTTTGCTAAAGGAGGAATAAAAAAGAAAAATTTCAATATCAAAATTATCTTTAGTATTGAGAATAAAACATTTTGAACCAAAACTTTAAAATAAGATATATTGGGTTTTCTTCCTCTCCAAAACTTATAAGGAGTCCTTTTAAACTGTGGTCTCAAAGTAATATGATTTTAAACATAGTAATAAGTGTTTATAACTTATTTCCAAAAACATTTAGGTGTGTCATTCATTTAAATATAGTTTTTGCCATTTTATGAAAAGACTTGTTTTTTGTTTTCACAATCTTATTTTGTTGGAGAGTTTTAGGAACTGAAAAGTTATGAAAGTATCATTTTTCTTCACAAAATATTTTAAATTAATCAATTATAAATTCACTATTATGAACACTTACGTTTATTATAGAAACAATCTTTTCATTTTTTACTTTTTTAAAAAACTTTATAAATTTATAAATTGTTTCATCTTTAGACATAAAAAAAATACCTAAATATATCTTATAAAGATATCCACAATTACAAACAAATATCTATCATAACAAATACTTCTAGTTCTAGTGGGTCCAAAAAGATTTGTGTAGAAATTCTAAATATTTTTTGGTTGAAATGTGATTTTTGCTTCCAAAAGAAGTTTTCACTTGTTTACCTATTTGGCAAGTATCGGAAAATTTTTTCTTTTTAATTGCTATTTATGGGAGACCTTTAACTAGTTTTAAAAAAATATCTATGCTAATATGACAGTCTTCTATGAAAAAACAATCATTAATAATAATAACAAGATAACTTTTTATTTTGATGCGTGAATCAATTTTAATCTTGTAGACATTTTCTTTTTTAATTCCTACATAGATTACTTTATCATTTTCAAAAATTAAACAATGCATGATTAATAATAATTTTATAGCCTTTATCGTATAATTGACTAATGCTAATCAATTTGTTCTTTAGGTTATTAATAAGAAAAACTTTTTTAATGGAAGAAGAAGATTTACCTCTAATATTGTCAACTCTAATTATTTTTCCTTTTAAGTTATCTCTAACTATGACATTTCCTCCATTTATTTTGGTAATGCTTGAAAATAATAAGTCATCTTCGATCATATATACAAAGCAAGCACTATCCAAAAATCATTTCTCATACTCTAATTGCTACACATAAAAATCAAGATGAGTTTTTTGATACTCATACCTTTTTAGGTTATTTGTTGTTGGAGGTGGTTCCTTTTGATACCCAAGTCATATTATAAATATTATCCTTCTTAATAGGATATACATAAATCAAATGATTTATAGTTCTATAGTAGTTATGTTTATAGTTAGGGTTATAAGCTTGTTTAGCTTTAACAAAAACTTTCTTTAAATATTTTTGGTCCGTCTTTAGTTGATAACCTAAATCCTTTTTATATTAAAAACATATATTTTGCTCGAAAATCATCGTTTCTATAATTTTAGAGCCTTATATGAATTTTGCTAAGATCTTATTCAACTTGTTTATTTTTTTCTTTTAATGATTTGTTTTCATCTTCAAGTTGATTTATCGCATTACTATTATCAATCATGATACAAACTTTCTTTTTTAAAATTTCCTTCTCTTCAAGTAAGTAACTACAATTGTTTTTTTAAGTACTATATTTCAAACTTAATTTCTTACTTTCATCATATAGTAATTCAAGTGCATCATGCAATTCATCAAATATAGGGTCAGATTTATCATGTGAAGATTATACGTCATTTTATTTTTTAGTGCCATAAAACACATGTTTGTCACATGTTCACCACATATTCTTCTTCATCACTTGAGCTTGAATCTAGATCATCATTCCAAGTAGCTTTTATTTCCCTCTTATGATGATAACTCTTCTTCTTGTTTTAAAAAAGTGGACAATCTATTTTGATGTGACCTATTATGTTGTATTTGTAGCATCTTAAAAGCTCTTTGCTTGAATTTCTCTTATAGTTTGAGAATTTTTCTTGCCTTGTTTCTTATTTAGGAGACTTTGGAAGTACTTAGTGATTAAAGCAATGTTCTCTTTAATGTGTTCATGAACACCTTCATCATCATCATCATCATCTCCAATCTCTAATATGATGGATAGTTTTGAATGCCAACTTTTTCTCTAGTTTTTCTTCTTGTTTTTGCTTATCCATAGTGATCTCATGAGTCTTTAAAGAACTAATGAGCTCTTTTAATAGAAATTTGGTGAAATCTTTGGCTTTTTAAATTGTTGTCACCTTCTTAAATTGCTTTCACCTTTGCTTATATGTTTTTGGTAGAAACCTAAGAATTTTGCTCACAATTTTGGCATTAATATATGTTTTACCAAGTGCCTCCAAAATATTTTTATTGGTATTTATTCTAGTAAATAAGCTAGTAATGGATTCACTAGGAAGTGTTTTAAACAACTCATATTTATAAACTAACATGTTAATTTTTTACTATTTGACTTTATTAGTTTCTTTATGAGTTACTTTTAAAGCATGTCAAATTAATATCTTAAGTATTTTTACATGAAGTAATTCTTTTTAATACACTTTTACTTAAAGCACAATATAAGGTATTTATGGCTTTGGAATCCATGTAAAATAATTTCTTACCATTATCTATATATTCACTTTTAGTTTTAGGAATCTCAAATACTATATTCAATTTTAATAGGTCTATGAAGTCCATTTTCTATGTATAACCACAAATTAAAATCAATAAATTGAAGATAAATTATCACTCTAACTTTTCAATATGTATAATCATTACCATTAAAAAAAAGTTGGTTACAATAAAAAAAAAAGGTGGTCTAGATATAGATGATCTTTTATTTTAGAGATTATAACTAGTGGTTGTAATTCTACTTAAAATTTAAGAAAACTTTATATATAAAAATTAAGCTTTAATACCAATTGTTATTAAATGATTAAAGCAACTTAACACCTAAAAGAATGGTGAATTAGGTATATCACTAAATTTTACACTTAAAACAAATTACTTCAAGTAAATATAATAATCAATAATATTATTAAAATACTTAAAGTAAAGAGCTAAGGAAAATAATTTACAAATTTATTTTAACATGGTTCAATAGGTTTACTACTACAGCTCAAATACCAAAACATACTTAAGTATTGTCTTCTTTTACTAGTCCAAACTCAAAGTACAATCCACTTGATGAATCCACACAAAAATTTTACACGTCTTAAAGAAAACTCTTTTTCAATATTTTTTTCCATTTAAAGATATATTCTCCTCAAGATTATTATTTTTTTTTAGTGAAATCTTCTCATCAATACCAGGACTTTATACTTAACCTTTAAAGTTTTATAATGATGATTTTATTTTCATAATAAACTTTCTCAATAAAGAGGATATTTGTAAACCTTGAGAATTTTAAATAACAGTAAATGAATCATAATGAGAATTTTACATTGAAAAAGTAAAAAATAAAATAAATTCACTTTAATTGTGGGATTACACTGCAAGTCATGAATTTTAACTGAAAATTAAGATATATGGGTTAAAGAGGGGTAAAATGATAATAGAATAGAAAACAAATTCTATTTTCCATCTTTTATAAGCTACAAGTTTAGTAAAGAGGGAGAAAACAAAGCATTTCTTCTTTTCTTTATAAATTTTACACTAAAACACCTAGAAAAAAACAAAGATTTAAAGCTTATTTAAGAAGGAAAGGGAAAAGTGTTTAATTTTTCAAAAACATGAAACTAAAGAAGAACAAGTGAAGAGACATGTGATTCTAAAGAGAAAAACTTAGAGTAAAAAGGGAAGAAATGAGAAACTTTTTTATTGGTTTTGATTTGAACACTACAAGATTTTACAGTTTTACTGATGGAAAAATTCAGTTGGTGTGTGATTAAAACTTCGTCAGTGATTTTTTTACCGATGTCATCACCGATAGATTATGTCCGTTGGGTTTCCTTTCCTTGGTGATTCAACATTCCATCGCTATATCGGTTGGAAAAATAAAAAAACCATTTGCCGATGATTTTACAGACGGAATTTGCACTCTAAAAAAAAAAGATTCTCGTTTGAAATATACCAACAGATTTTTATTTCGTCGGTGATATCGTGATTTACTGACGGATGCTAACCGTCAGTAAAGTTGTCGATAAGTGTATAAAATATCAACCAAATATATCTGTCTGTAAATTCATCGGTAAGTGTGGCAGCTACTGTTAAATGCCAACGGAATGATTCTATTAGTAATTTGATTGGTGAGTGTTTAAAGCACCGACCAAATGAATCCGTCGGTAAAATTCTTGGTAATTGTTTTTTACTAATTTTTTTTAAAAAAATTATTTAGGATATATAATATAAAACTATATAAATCAATTGTAATACAAACCAATTATGCAAATAAAATTTATATTAAACAAAAAAAAAGTTAAATAATATTCATTACAAACTAAATATGTTTCAAAAAAAATATTAAATAAAGTTTTAAAGATAAATAATGTTTATTACAAATTAATATAAAGGTGGAGCTGGAGGAGGAGAAGGAAACCTTGGTGGTTATATGGCCAAAAAAAATTAGGCGCACATGTTTCACTATTTGTCATGTTCATAACCATTTCGCAAAGCTGTTCATAAGTTGCTTTTTGTTGTTCATACTTTGCTTTTTGTTATCCTTGAGACACTTTGAGTTGTGCATACTCCGCTGATAGGTGGTCGTATTTCTCGATGAGTTGAGCTATGTGTTGCTACAAGGCCTCAAATTCCTTAGATTTGGAGCTCAATATTGATTAGGAGCTTCCAATGGTTGAAACACTATGAGTCGACCGCAAGTTGTTGGTCGTAGTGTTGGAAAGCCCGTAAACTTGATTTTTATCGAGTCCATTTGACGAGCCAACCTCCATCCACAAATCCAGATTGAATTCTGGATGGTTCAAAATATTATCCCTATATCTCTCCCTTAACCAATTATTATAGGTCTCCTGAAAATAAAAATAGAAAAGTAATCATCATATTCAATTCAATAAACATAATAACTTAGAAAATAAAATGGTTGAACAAACATAACATGAAATGTTGAGCATAGTTATCAATGAATTGTTGTCCCCTTTTCTGGCGGTCTTGACTCCGCACGTGCATCTCCATAAACAGCTCCATCGGGCTCGGCTCACATCCAAGAGACGCGACCTATAATGAAAACAAATATATGAATAACAATTGAATTTAATGATATATTTCATTTGAATTAATCTTATCATCCATTTCGCATGTGCAGCAAATGAAATGGAGTCGCCAGTGTGCATTGTCACCCGCCATGAATTGGTCGATTCTAGTTGCTAGTATTGAACTATGAGCATCGTGTGAACCGCTCAGACATCATGTGCTCAATATAATGCGACCATATATCTTTCGACATGTATATTGGTTTGAAATCCCTCCAAACCACAACATTGTTCCAGCCTTGGAAACCCTTATCCCTCACGGTTTTTGTTTGCCTTTTTTTGTGCTTCATACCAAAAATTACATTTCAAAACATAATTTTTTATTTAAAAAAATCTTTTATTGTTTTTAATCTTACTTAGTTGCCGCGTGATTTTCCCACACCCTCCTCACAATAATGTTATGCTCACTGTCCCAGCAGAATTTGTACTGTATATAAATGAACAAGTTTAAATAAAAATAAGAATTTATTTGCAATTATATTAATAAGCTAAAAATTATAAATTAATAATAACCTCAAACTTGTTAAACCATGCATTGATTTGAGGCATCCATTTAGGATGCTTGGATATCTAATTCCATTGAAACAATTGAATCTCCATCCACGATTTAAATGCCAATGATATTACTTAGACGGCTTCAATGTTTGTAAACCTGAAAATAAATGAAATAAAATCAATAGTGATTATTTCATAAATTATGTTGTAATTTAAAAAAAAAACTAAAACCTTAACAAACTTACATTGGAAGGTCATCCTTCCATTGTGCCTCGTACTGGCGGGTAAATTGATTCCGCTGCGAAGGCACACTGCCTCCGCGCTGTGAAGTAGCGTTGGAAGAGGCAACATCAGTTAACAACGCAAGTGGTGTAAGTGCCTCTTCTTAAGAGGCACTTAAAGAAATATCATCATTACTGTTAGACAAATTAGCTACGACCATATATGAGTGACCAGCTTTGGTTTTCGTTTTATGCATCTACACAATTTTATACAAATAATTATATAATTAAATTTAAATGTTAAAAAAAATTTGATAGTAACTCCTCTATACTGGATACTACTCAAATTCATAAACCTACACATATTAATAATAGCCACAACCAATTTACCTAATCTATACTAATTATTCCAACATATTCAATTCTTAATCCTAAGGTAAATTCAACATTAAAAATTACAATTCAATAAATTATTCAATAATTATATCAATACAACAAAAAAATAAATTAAAAAAAACTCTAGAATAACAATCAAAATAAATGGAAAAAATTAAACACAAATCATGCAATAATAAAGTAAAATTAATAATTATTCCAACATATTCAAGTACTAATCTGAAGGTAAATTCAACATTAAGAATTATAGTTCAACAAATTATTCAATAATTATGTGAATACAACAAAACAATAAATTAAAAAACCATTAAAGTAAATTCTATGTTAAATTCAACATTAACAATAAATATTCAACAAATTAACTAATAATAATTATGTCAATACAACAATAAAAAATATTCAATAAATTCAAAAAAAACTATAGACTTTAGCAATGAATTATGCAAAAAAAAAAAACTATAGACTTTATTTACATTACAAAAAATACACCAAAACAAAAAACATAACAAAAAAATAGCAAAAAAAAAACTATTTAAGTAAAATGAAATAGAAGAAATACTAACCTTTTAAATTGATGGAGATTCATGACAAAAAATGCTTCAAATCGCTGCTGAAGAATAGAGAACAACACATAGAGAAAAAGAATGATGAAAAACTGAGGAGAAAAAATGAACTAAAGAGGCGGTCGGGGGTCACTTATATGCCAGTTTTGCCGACGGATTCACTGATGGATATAAAATTAATTATTATTTTAATTTATTCTGTTGGAGAGGTGTTAAAAATTCATCGATAAATTTTGAATTTCGCACCAAATGTTTTAATGTCCCTCTATATTTTTCGTAGTCCGTCGGTAAATCCATTGGCAATATGAGTCAGTCAATGATGCATTTAATGCATAACACTTTAAAATGCGCGTGGTCCTTTAGTAAGTTTGTCGGTAAAATTGATCCGCCGCTAACGTGCCGACGAACTTAAAGTCATTGGTATTGCCATCAGTAATATGGTGGCATTTCAAGTAATTATTTTTAAACTCTCTATGAAATGCCGACGGACTTAAGGTTGTTGATGTTGCCATCGGTGATGTGGTAGCATTTCAAGTAATTATTTTTGAACTCTCTATGAAATGGCAATGAACTTAGGGTCGTCGGTATTGCTGTCAATGATGTGGTGGCATTTCAAGTAATTATTTTTGAACTCTCTATAAAATGCCAATGGACTTAAAGCCATCGATGTTGCCATTGATAATGTGGTGGCCTTTCAAGTAATTATTTTCAAACTCTCTGTGAAATGCCGACGAACTTAAGGTTGTCAGTGTTGTCATCGGTGATGTGGTGGCATTTCAAGTAATTATTTAATGTTACAAAATATATCATCCATGATCAATAATTATTTCAAGTAATTATTTCATAATTATGGCATTTCAACTAATTATTTCAAGTAATAAATATTTTATGTTTCAAAATATATCATATATAATCTAAATTACATGAAAAAAAGGGTTTTACATAGGGCTTCATTTTGATAGTTAGTCAGAATTTTCTTCTTCATCATCATCAATTAAATTGTCATCACCTTCATCGCAATCTTCAATATGAATATCATCTTTTTCATCGATATTTGCTTGTCCGCTAGAGCTCAAAATAAAATTCAACTCCTCTGCGTCATTATCAACAAGACTATCATCGAAAACATGAAAATTTGAATTTTCTTCCAATTCAATCAAAAGAGCAACTCGATATGGTTCAAACACCTCATTAACTTGAAAGACTTCATCTCGCACACTTGTGTCTTCATTCTCATCCTAAACAACCTCGACATGACCCTAGGGTTTTGTTTCTAAAATGGATAACTAATCCACTCTTGATCAATACTTTCTAAATGAAAGGGTGTATGTGTAATAAACTTGTTGACATTGCTTTGCAAAAACAAAGACATCATTTATGTTGTGGAGTCTAGCTTTTGAGTTGATTTCAACCAGAATATAGTGTGGATCAACTCTGATTCCTCTACCAGTCATGTCATACTAATAGTATTTGAATAAAAACACTCTATTCTGCTTGTTATGATATTGCAGTTCGACGACCTCTTCTAATCTACTATAGTAGTGAACTTCTAACTCACTACTAGTGGATCTATTAACACAAAACACCGCTGTTGTATGTCTTTCTTGCTTACCCATATTCTTCAGTATGGAAAATATATCCATTGATAAAATACCCATTGTAGCACATACATTTTCTTTCAGGCCCTAGGCTTAGTGAAGACAATGATTTAGGTGCACTCCTTCCCATTCGATAAACCTTGTATGTAATGTATATCAATAAATAGTAAATAAACAAAAATCTTGTAATGACTTGCATATATACAATAATTTTGCAAGTTAGAATGAGTTTGTGATAGTGCTTACATGTGATCCACGTGGAAAACTACTCATCTTGTAGTTGAAATATCTGGGATTCGATCAGTTGTGAGTTTTTAGAGAGCAAATATTGTTGATGTTGCCTGTAAGTGATAATGAGTATATGATATTATAATATATAATTAACAGTATATTACTAATAAAGTTTAATTAGTATAAACTTATTGAATAAAAGGTCTCAGCTCATCACAGTTAAATAAAACATAGTTGTGTGCTTGTTTGAACTCTATTTTTGACAAATATCTTCCTCTTACGGCATTTTTAGGTGTGGGTCGTCCAGTATTGGAGAATATTGACAAGTTCCCACTAGAAGGCACTTTACCACCATCATCATGCCGGGGAACGCAATTGATTCTCGTTCTCAAATGAGGTTCGAAATAGTACTAGATAAATGTTAAGATCTCCTCAACAATATAGGCCTCACATATTGAAGCCTATAGATGAAGATGTGCTTTCAAGTGAGGAAGGGAAATTAGGTTGGTAGACTATGTATATTAATGGTGTTGTAAACATATACGGTAACGGATCTGGTGTCATGATAATCTCTCCAAATAAAAATAATATTTGGTTTTAGTTAAGTCATAATTTGGGTGCACTAACAACATAATTGAGTATGAAGCTTGCATTCTCGATTTTAAAGGCTACATTGGAGCTAAAAATAAAAAAACAATGTCATAGAGACTCAATGTTTGATCATTTACCAAGTAAAAGTAGAATGACAAACCAAGAAAAAGCAATTAAGGCCTTACCAGGAATACTTATCTAAATTAGTTGAAGAATTTGAGGAAATAGAGTTAACCCATTTAGGAAGGGAAGGAAACCACTTTTGTTGATGTTTTGGCCACCTTTAGCTTCCATGGCTAGAATGGATTTTGGATACAAGGTACAAGCGATACACATAGATATCAGAAGTAAGCCAACTCATTGTTGCTTAGCTGAAAGAGAAATAAATGGAAACCTTTGGTACTATGATATCAAGAATTTCATCTAAAACTAGACATATCCCATGGGGGCATCTAAAATCAACAAAAAGACTTTGAAGAGGTTGGTAATGGATTTGTATCTTGATAAGGAGACTTTGTGTAAGATATCATCTGACGGAACTTTGTTGAGATGTTTGGATAACGTGGAGGCAAAAAGGGATGAAGAAATTTATAGAAAGAGACTTGATCTATCAATATGGTCTATTAGAAAAGATTATAATTAATAATGCACATAAACTTCAATAGCAAGATAATAATAGAACTTTACGCTAATTGGAAAATTAAGCATTCATATTCATCACTATATAGGCCAAAGATGAATGGTGCGGTAGAAACTACTAAGAAGATTTATTTAAAAGATGGTAGTCATCTATAAGGATTGGCATAAGATGTTGCCATTTGCTCTTCATGCGTACCGCACCACAAACCAAACCTGAACAAGAGCCACCCCATACGCTTTGGTATATAGAATGGAGGCGGTGATGCCTTTAGAAGTGGAAACCCCCTCATTAAGAGTATTAGTAGACTCTAAGTTTAAAAGAGGCAGAATGGGTAAAAGTTATATATGAATAGTTGAATCTAGTCGGTAAAAAAAGGATAAATAGTTGAATCTGATTGGTAAAAAAAAGATAGTTGAAATCTATCAACATCAAGGATGGCCAAATCATATGATAAGAAGGTCCGACCTCAAGGATTTCATGAAGAAGATTTTGTACTGAAAAAATATAACATTTACCAGGAGAAGATCAAAGTAAATGAGCTCCAAATAATGAGGGTTGTTATGTGGTAAAGGAAGCCTTCTTTGAAGGAGCTTTATTATTATCTAGAATGGACGGAGAAGATCTAGTTAGACCTGTGGATGCTGAGTCTATAAAGAAATATTATGCTTCCCGATCAATAAAATAAAGTTTGGCCATGAATTCTCTTTGATTTTTTTTTAAAAAAACTTTCTTCATAAAGCACATGATCTCTTAGCATTCAAAATCTTTTACTAAAATTTTTTTTTTACACATGACTAAGGAGATAACTCTATCAATTCCTAAAATGGAGGGATCCAAACCAAATTTAAACCTGGTAAGTATTGCACACCATACTAGGGGCAAAAGGTGCATATAGGGATCTATAGGGAACTGAAGCCCAAAAGGGTATCATCATATAAAGTTGTTTAAAAAAAAATATGATGATTGCATTGAAAGTTTTAGTTTTCATGAACAAAACTAAACTTTTTAAGTTTTCCTCTTAAAAATAATTTTCAAAAAATAGAAAAGGCAATTAAAACATCAGCAAAAGTATAATACAAAACAATGTTTAATGGAGCAAGAAAGGGCCCTACAAGGAACTAGAGATCTTTGCACCAAGCATAAAAAGGATAGGAAATATAGCGTGTGGAGCATATTCCAGTTCAAGAAGATAGGTCGGGAAAACAAATGGAAATAGGAGCTCGAAGAAGTCTACAATGGAAAAGGGCTCCTATGTTTCCAAAAATAGATAACAAAAAAAAACATGGATGCTATATTGTCATAACACTAACCTAACAGGAAAAGGTGTGATGAAAGACAAAATGGTTCCAAGTTTTTAAGAACTATTGAGGTACAAAATCTTAGGTCAACGGAACTACAAAAAATGATAGAAATTGTGAAGTAGCACTGCTTAATTCCTCGAGGAAGGTCACACAATATTGAGACTATTTTTTAGAAAAGCATAGAGTTTTCTAAAAATATCTTAAGATAGGCAGGTCACCCGATATTGAGACCATTTCTTAGAAAAGCGTGGAGATTTCTAAGAATTTTAAGATGGGTCGGCCGGTCACCCGATATTGAGACCATTTCTTAGAAAAGCGTGGAGATTTCTAAGAATTTTAAGATGGGTCGGCCAGTCACCTGATATTGAGACCATTTCTTAGAAAAGCGTAGAGTTTTCTAAGAATTTTAAGAGGGGCCGGTCACTTGATATTGAAACCGTTTCTTAGAAAAGCGTAGCGTTTTCTAAGAATTTTAAGAGAGGTCAGTCACCCGATATTGAAACCGTTTCTTAAAAAAACATGGAGTTTTCTAAGAATTTTAAGATGGGCAGGTCACTCGATATTGAGACCATTCATTAGAAAAGGGTGAAGTTTTTTATAAAAAAATTAAAGAGGGACCGGTCACCCGATATTGAAACTATTTCTTAGAAAAGCATGAAGTTTTCTAACAATTTTAAGATAGGTCGATCACCTACTATTTAGATGGTTTCTTAAAAAAAGCATGGAGTTTTCTAAGAAATTTTAAGATCGGCAGGTCACCCGATATTGAGACCGTTCCTCAAAAAAGAGTGAAGTTTTCTAAAAATCTTAAGATGGGCAAGTCACCTGATATTGAGGTCATTCCTTAGAAATGCATGGAGTTTTCTATAAAAAAATCTTAAGACGGGCAAGTCACTCGACATTGAGACCACTTTTTAGAAAAAAGCATGGAGTTTTTCTAAAAAAATCTAACAACAGGTAGCTCACCTGACATTAAGACCACCTTTCAGAAAAAATGTGGAGTGTTTCTAAAAATTCAACTGGCAAGTCACCTGACATTGAGACCACCTTTTAGAAAAAGCGTGGAGTTTTTCTAAAAATCTGACAACGGGCAAGTCACCCGATATTGAGACTACTTTTTAGGAAAAAAACATGGAGTTTTTTCTAAAAATCTAACAATGAGTAGGTCACTCGACATTGAGACCACTTTTTAGAAATAACGTGGAGTTTTTCTAAAAAATCCAATGGGCAGGTCACCTAACATTGAGATCACCTTTTAGAAAAAAAATGTAGAGTTTTTCTAAAAATCTTACAACGGGCAGGTCACCCGACATTGAGACCACCTTTTAGAAAAAACGTGGAGTTTTTCTAAAAAATCTGACAACAAACAGGTCACCCAATATTAGGACCACTTCTTAGAAAAAAGCTTGGAGTTTTTCTAAAGATCTTACAATAGGCAGGTCACCCGACATTGAGACCACTTTTTAGAAGAAAAAAAAAGTAGAGTTTTTCTAAAGAATCTTACAACGAGCAGGTCACCCGACATTGAAATCATTTTTCAGAGAAAAAGGAGACCATCTTCAGAAAAGCTTGGAGTTTTCTAAATAGGCAGGTCACCCAGCATTTAGACCACTTTTAAAATTCTTTTGAATAGAGAAATGGGTAGGTCACCTAATAATGAGACCATATTTAAGAAGGCATCGAGTTTTGATAGTTTCATTAATTTATCTTTACAAAACTTGCTACTCAAGTTTTAGCTTCGCAAGTTTCGTAAAGAGGGGGCATCTATTGTTACCTATTTTTAAGCCATACGTGCTACTGGAGATATCCCTTTTAAATCAAAGGTAGAAGTTTAGTTCACGGTTGCTGGGAAATTGACAAAAACTAAGAAGAAAGAAATGTTTTTTTTCAAACCTTGTTTCAGCCATCTCCTGCTCTCTTTATCCTTCCCCACTACTACCAAAATTGTCAGGATTCTTAGGCTAATTAGAATTTTTTATAATGCTAAATTCATTCCTCTTTTCCATGGGTTGTAAGGTTGAAATAAATCCCTTAAAAGTGGCACTAAAAAACCTAGTTCTACTGCTGCCACAATTTTTTTGTTCCAACTTAGACCCTGATTCTATCTTAGGTTCGTGCAATATCTAACCATCCTAACTATATTCTATCACTCGTGACATGTTGAAGAATGGACCTACACCTTTATTGGGTCCTAGGGCACATTGTTTTTATGGCAGGCTCTCAATCGAGGATGCTTGGCATTGTTAGTTTCCTGAATTTAGATCGAGAGACCCTTTTTTACCAACCAAATTATGGTCTGATTTTGTCATGTAAAACAATTATATCTCGCCTTGATTCCCCTTGAAAGCCATAGTCCTAGATGCATGGATGAATTTGTCTTTTGAATCGATGGATTTCGATATCAGAAGCTCAAGCTCTACACGTTTAAATATCTAACGTGAAAATAGAGAATTCTGTCGCGAGCAGGATTCTGACCCAAGTTTTGCACCGAAAAAAATTATGCTGCCATCATGATTTTTCTGGTTCATTCTTAGGGTACTCTCAGTCATATCGGGATGCTCGGCATTTGTCAGTTTTTGAATCAGATCAGGAGACCTTTTTTGACCAACGAGATCGTGACCCGATTTTGTCCTATAAAATGATTATATCTCACCTTAAATCCTTATCAAAGTTGTAATCCTACATGCATAAATGAATTTTGGTTTTTGAATCACTCGATTTCGATATCAGAAGCTCAAGCTCTGCACGTTTAAATCTCTAACGTGAAAATAGAGAATTCTACCACGAGTAGGATTTTGATCCAAGTTTTGGGGACTGATTTGAAGGATTTTTTTCTGGACCAAGGACTGAATCAAATGGTGTTAAAATGATGGATTTAATTGTAGAAGGATATGGAAAGTTGGAGAGGGGGGCTTGATCATCATAAATGGAAGGATTTTTACCACACCAAATAAAAAAAATAAGACTTTGCAACTGCACCCTGCATCTGATTTCTTTCCCTTTTTCTCTGCTATTTTCCTTTCTCATCACGTCTGATTGTTGGAGCTAAAGACCATGTTTTTGTTGCCTCATTTCAAAAGGAGCAGCTAGCCCTATGCAAGGAAAGAAAAGAGTCACACCATCCTCCAAAACTGAAAAGAAATCAGATGTAAAGCACCACCACAAAATCAGAATATTGCAGTTTTCTTTTGTGTTTTTTTTTATTGCAAATCAGTAGGAATTTATGTCCTAGGATTAATGCATTGAATCCTTCCTAAATAGATATATGTTAGACTATATAGAAGCCCCTCTAATAACCTAGGGTGGGAGTGAAAAGAAAGAGAGGAGAAGAGAGAAAAGGAGAAGTAAAGGAGAGCAGAAAAATAAGAGAAGAAACGGGGAGAAAAGAAAGAAAAACGAATACAGCAAAAGAAAGAAAAAATAAGAGGTAGGGATTTAGTAAAAACACAAAGAGGAGAAAGGAGAGGCAGGCGATGGGGAAACCAGGTATTTCATTCGTTTCAGCATCTCTATTTCCTCCCGTCATCTACCAATAGCTAAAAACGCACAACTTCTTCAATTCTGTTCCCAGGTCTGTTTTTTCTTGCATCTTGCAGCATGCATTTTTTTGTGCTTTTAAGTTTGCACTGTTCAAGTGAATTAATTCACTTGAACCGTAGTCACCAGCGTCCTTTGTATTTTTTTTACTAGGCATTTGGTTAAAGTTGTTTCTTCACTATGAATAATTGGTTTATGTTTGGAAAAAACCAATGCATTGCCTATTATTTCTATCATGATTTTTGAGTTCAGCTTGTTGTCCATGTAAAAAGGGTTTGCCTATTCATGCTTAGGAACTTTTAAATTCAAGGATTTTCCTTTTATTTTCCTTACACCCGCTGGAGAATAAATCAATCGGTCCTTTTTTTTTAGTGATTGCTCCCAATTTTATTTTGTGCTTGCTGTTATGCATTGAGTTGGCTTTGATTTTTTTTATTTGCTTGAAGTTTATTATAAATCTTAGAATATATATGACAACTGTTTAGTTTTTATTGTGATTTTTCTTTTGTGTTTATTTGTGTGATGCTTGTTTTTTTGATAAAAAAAAATTAAAAGTTTGCTTGTGTGTTGCATATGGTCAATACCCTAATATTTTTTTTGAATTTTTTATACAAAAAAATATAAATATTGGAAGTTTTAAAAATGTGTTTTCGCATAGATTTCTTAAACACAAAAATTATTTTCTTGTATTTTTGGATTTTACAACATGTTTGTAAAACTCTAAAAGTTATTGGCTAATATTCCAAAAAATATAAAAAAATCTTATCTGGGGGAGAATTCATCTATTATTCACCGCTAATATTTGAATAAAAAAATCCTTAAAGGACAAATATCCAAAATATTATTGGGAATAATTTACTATTATTCACTGTTAATATTTGGATAAAGAAACTTAGAGTGGTAAATATCCAAAATAATTTTCTAGAAATAATAAATCTGCACATATCCTTGAAAGAAGCCTTAATTATAATCGAGGATATTTCAATTTTTTTCTCCACGGTTTACGAGTCGTGAGAGTATAAAAGACCAAGACAAAAAAAAAGATTTTTAAAGCACTCAAATTTCTAATTTTTATCCCTCCTCTTGGCAATTTATGAGTCGCAAACTCTTAAAATACCATGGGAAAAATGAGCTTATACAGCACATTGAATCTCCTTGGATTTCTTTTTTAATAAATTTAGTTGGAATCAAATAAAAAAAACTGATGGGATTAGAAAATACCAACATCATAGCAATTATAAAACAAACCAAACACCAAGTAGCTTACCTTAGGTAGGGCGTACTAGGGGTGCTAACATCTTCCCTTTACGCAACCAGTCCCTTGCCTTAGAATCTCTAAAAGACCAGTTAGGTTTCCTAGTGACCATAACACTAGGTGGCAACTCCCTTTTACACAAATAATAAAACTAAGAGACCCTGAAATCAATTGATGGTCGTCGCGACGCCACGCTCCGCTCGCTAGGGTGCAACAATATATGAATTAAATTGCAACTGTAATATCTAACCATTTGAATGAGTACATCCATCTATATTGGATCGGTCCTCCAGCTTTTGCCTCAAATGGTAGATGTATAGGGAGATGCTCTATTGAGTCAAAAAATAGAGGGAATATCATCTCAAGTTTGCATAGTGTTTCAATGATATTCATTTGAAGCCTCTCAATGTGATCAACATTCAACTTGCTGGAGCATATATCTTTAAAGAAATAATTGATCTCCATGAGTGCATCCCATATTCCCTTTGGCAACAAATCACGAAAAGCTAATGGGATGAGTGTTTGCATAAACACGTGGCAGTCACAACTCTTCATTCCATACAATCTATAGTCCTTTATATTAACAAGCCGTGATATGTTCGATGCATGTCCATCTGAAAAACACAGACTCTTAAGCCATTTGTAGACTAGTAGTTGTGTATTTTTCTCTAACACGAAGCTTGTTCTTGGTTTTGCCACCCGTGACTCATCATAAACCAACTCCATATTTTTACAGTTACAATATAAAGTTATATTCAATTTAGCTTTGATGTTGTCCTTTGTCTTCTCCTTCACATCCATGATAGTGTTGAAAATATTCTCAAACATGTTCTTTTCAATGTGCATGATGTCAAGGTTATAGCGGAGCAAATTGGTCTTCCAATAAGGAAGCTCCCAAAAGATACTTCGCTTTACCCAATTATGGGTCAAACCAAAACCAGAAAACTTTTGCTTACCTGATTAAAGGCCAAACACAATGTCATCGTACTCTAAGATAACATCATGCAATTCTTTACTAGAAAGAAGCAGGAATGCAACGTCTTTTTCAACTCTACCAATAAAGAAATCTTTTATGTTCTTTCTATACCTGTGATTAAGTGGCAAAAAGCGACAGCTCCAGAGGACCACAACTACATCAACTCATCAATCAACGGTCAAAGATAAACATCTATAAACCAGGTATGACAGTAGATAAAAACATAAACTCCACCCTTATACACATTCCTGTTGGCAAGTTATAAACTGTGAGTATGACTGGTCAACAAGAATAAGGAGCAGCAAATGACCTAAATAAGTTAAATCCATCTGTACACAACTCAAGACACACATTCTTTAATTCAACTGAAAAGTAAGGATGAACATTGTTAAAGCGTTTCCATGCTTCGCCGTCAGAAGGATGAACCATCACCCTATCAACTACATGGTATGCTTAGTGCCATGTCTTGTGCTCAACAGTCCTTGGTGACATCAATAAGCTCTGCGATCTAGGTGTGATCGAAAAGTATCTAAGTTTTTTATATGCCACTAGAATCTTTCCCTTGCCAGTTCTAAGTTTGTAATGGGAATGCCTGCATGTCATGCATTCGGTCATCTCAGCATTTTCAAGGTAGTATAACATGCAGAAGTTAGGGCATATGTTAATTTTTTGGTATCCTAAACCGAGGGGTTTCATCACGGACTTCGCAACATAGAAGTTCTCTTTTAGCCTATTTTCTTCAGGTAAAATACTTCTTGCCCATTCAATAATCTTGTCACACCCGACCTTACTCAACCCGTGCTACAGCCGATAATTTATTATGGTTCTTGCAGTCATCCCATAATAGTTCGATATAATCTTTCAATAAATCAAAAAACCTAACTGCATCTACATTAGGTTCTTCTTCTATGATTGGACATTGACTGACATTACCTTGATTCATTTTTATTGCATCCATAACCATGTTTTTGTAAGGATTAGTGTTATCATTCTCATTGCCAGCACTAGAAGTAGACCCAACCACTATTTCTTCCATTCTCCTCTCACTAACATATACTTCTCCATGTGCATACCAACACTAGTAATTCTTCATAAATCCTTTATGTAAAAGATGTATCATTACAACATCTGGATACAAATACCTTTTATTTTGACACTTCCTGCATGAACACCTAATACCGCCTCCATTAAAATTTCTAGGAATAGATGTTGCGAAATTAATAAAACTCTACACCCCGTTACAATAATCCATCCTCCACAATCTTTGAGGTGAATCTCGATACATTGATGAAAGATCATCCATGATTTATATCGAACCTCTATAAAATTATGATCATATAATGTATTAATTAACTAAGTTAGGTAAATAAACTTGCAAAAATATTACTTTACCTTGAGATTATCCAACAAACCAATCACAAATTCTCATAAATATTAAATATTCATTATCATTTATCAACATCCATATAAATTAAAATATATAAATTTATAGAAATTACCACTCTGCAATACTATTGACAAAACTTTAAACGGACTCAATAAGTAAGCTATTAATTATTTCAAAACAGCACATGTACTTCGGTAGTTCCATAAAGTTTTAACAATTTAAAAACAAATACAATCTTACAAAATTTAAAACAAACCATAACAGGTATAGAATTTTACATTCCTATACTACAAGTTTGTTTGAAAAATAACAATAAAACATGTACATTTACTAACAAAATACATATACTAAAAAAATGATAAAATTGACATTTAATTAAATGTTAAGATTTAAAAAGAAAGAATTACTTACAAAAATTGACAAAATCCATCGGTAAATCAGAACACAAATGCTATGACCACAAAACTTCAAGAAATATAACTTGTTGTGCTGATATAAGGGAGATTTTTGTTTAGGGGGATGAGGGGCTACTTGTTTCCAGATGGGGAGAGTTGGGATTAGGAAGAAAAAAGAGAAATAGAGGAGGAGAGGGTCGGTAGTGTGTACATATATTAACTGTTCCCGACAGTTTCACTGACGGACAATCCATCGGTGAAACTATAGATGATTTTGATGGAACAATCGACATGTCACCATACAAATCTGTCATTTCAAATCCATTGGTGAATCCGTCAGTAATATAAATAGTGATCATTGTACGAGCTATCCTTTTGAATCCATCGGTGATTCCGTCTGAAAAAATAACCAACTAGAACCTCCACGTCAGCGAACCTTTTTTTTATGACAGAAACATTTCTTTCCGTAATTCAGTCGGTAATTACCAACAAAAATTTTTCACCGGTACTCACCGACTGAATTACAGATGGAATACGACTGAATTACAGATGGAATATGGTCGTCGATAATTTCAACCTCAAATTACCGATAAAAATATTTTGCCAATAAATCCGTTGCTATTTAGCAAATTTTTAGTAGTGGAAGTTCATTTTATCACCTTATAAGGAGTTTAAATAAATATAAGTAGAATTGATATTTAATTTTATAAGTTAGTGTTAAGGTTTTAGGAGTCAATTCGAAGAAAATATGAATTGCCTTGAATTTGAGTCCAGTATACCATGATAGGGTGTAATGGAAGTGAAATAATAAGAAGAATGAAAAGGGGACCATGTCTTTCCTTGGATAAGTTTCAGCCATACTAAAAAAACAAAGGAGTAATTTATTTAGCTACTAGTGAGTAAAATTGATTTAAATTGTATTTTATTTATGATATTAATGATGTGAAAGATGATTTTGAAAGAAATATTGTTTTGTTTACTGGTATCACTAATATAAAAATTATAAATAAAAGTATAACCAGATAAAATTGATAATTTAGGACTTCCTGATATAAAAAGAAAAACTTCAATAAAGTTTTAGTAGATTTTAAATAAAGAAAAAAATCCCCGTAAAAAAGAGTGTCACAATTTGGTTCCAAAAGGCCGTAAAAATATCAAACTAACAAAACCAGCATCTACAATGACTTGTGAGCTGTGACACCTTTGCAGGAATACCTTTCTCCCTTCAGCCCATCCCTTATCTCATATTGCGAAACACAACCATTCGATCGTTCCATGCCAAATTCACTCACCTTTAGGGCCAACATCGACACTAATTTATTTTATTTCTTGTTCATTGGCATGTAAACCTTATCCTCCAAAACTAACCAAACATTACTGATCCATTGCCCTTTTTCTTAGCTTCGGATTTCTTTTTTCCAAGATTTCTTTCCATGTGGAGGATGAGACCAATCATTTCACCATCTCTGCGCTGTCAATGCTGCTACAAGGGAAGGTTTTCAACATGGATCAGCTTGTCTGTGGCCCTTTAGCATCACACAAAACTACCAACAAGAAACTCAAGCAATTTTTGTGGCGCATGTACATTTGTTTTTGTGCACTCTTAATTCACGGTGCTTGTATACGTTGCGCTTTTTTTTTTTTTGGTTAATTTTATGTAACATTTTTCTATAAAAATAACTTGCAATTAAAGCCAAAAAACTAAATTGATTGATTGTACATTCTGACATCACTTAAACAAAAAAACCTGTGTATGTTTCAGAAGACTTAGGCATCATAGAATATAGCTGAAAAATATCTTACAATGGACTGTGCTAACTAATCTAACATTGAAGTATCATTTACAAGTAGTAGAAGAGCTGCAAGCAATTGAATCAATATTGATAGATGTGCCTGGAAGACCTTAGATATTATTACTGATTTCAATTTTTTCAAGACAGACTGATAGGAAGCCAGCCATACTTTGTTTGTGGCATGCAGGGAAAAAAAAAGGATCTCTCTAGCTGACAGAAATTAAACAAGCTGACCAATTCCTAAGAACAAAAGAAAATAAAAAAGATTTAACTGTGAATAAAACCACAAGATAGTTCCATTAGTAGGATGGCAGCTTCTTCCACATCATGTGGAAGCACTTGTATTAAGGCTGGATTTTTACTCAAACTTAATGCTAGATTCTTGAAACAAAGCTCCTTTTGGCTCTGAAGAGGTGGATTAGGAGGCTTGTTGCTCAGTTTCTTGCCTTGCACAACATGGCTTGTCCGCAATTTCTTTACCTTGCTGTTTACCTTACTCTTCGTAGAAGATGATGCCTCAACGGAAATGACCGCGCCATTTTCAGCAGCTGCCATGGCTCGTCTGGCCTTCCTTTGCCGAATCCCACAGGCATTGCAAAGTGACTGCATCATAAAAAACCAAATTTGCATTTTTTAGCAATCATTTTTTATGCAATATACATCATTACTTCTCCTTAATTTATCGTGTGTGCTTTGGTTTATAATCTCTTATATATATATATAAACCTTAGGACCGCGAGGGCCACTCCTCCAGAGTGGGGTTGAGGTGGTGTTACAGTCAGAGCAGACTCTAGTATTGCCGTTGCAGGAGGAGTTGATGTCGTTATTCTGACATTGCTGATTGTGAAACTTGAGCATAAATTTCATTGGTTGATGATCAGTTTCTGAGCGATTTGAGTTGGTCATTTCTTGCATCGTCGTCATTCTTGAGGGCATCCAGTTGACTGAACTATCACCACTTCCTTCCGTGCCGAACTCCGTTTTCGATGAGAATAATTTGTGGAAATTGCTATTATCATCATCATCATCATCATTTACCACAGGTTGGAATGAAGATGATGGAAATAGTTTATGATCACTCGATCTGCCAAGTGATATGCTGTACTTGTCAACCTGATCAGATCAACATCAAAGTGTACAAAGTTACTCAAGCAGGCCATACATACACCTATTAATTGATCAAAGAATATTAAAATTATATATATCATGAATGTTAATAAACACTAATCCTCATGGAACTTAAGAATTAGCAGAGGATGAAATTAAAGTAAAAGAACTAAGATCAAAAGATTCTTTGAGATTAAATGCAAACAGTTATTGATTAATTACACGACACAAACACTCATCATGTTATTATCATGTAAATATTGACATTAGAAAAAGATGTACGGGCACCACACAGTGCTTCTCTACACCAGAAGTTGAGATCATATTGAAAAATAAAATGGTAAGGGAAAAAGAAAAATGAAAATATGAAACCAAGCAATTAAAACATGCTGTCCTTGCCTCGTGATCATCATGCTGGCGCGACTCTGCAAGTTTGCTTTCTCTTTGATCATGAGTCGTGTAAAAGAAATTAGTAGGACCTGAGAGAGAAGTGGCAGCTTGATGCGGTGACAGAAAGAGCTGCAGGTGTTGCTCCTCTTTAAGATCCACAAAAGGGAAAGAAGAGGATGCTAGGTTCAGACAGACGGGAGTCATGGAGGGCGAGGGGGATAGAATAGCGATATGGGATAGGATAATAGAGAGTTTTGCTGCACCCGCTGTCCAGTAAAGATGGACAATATGGGATAGGATAGAATAGCGAGCGAGCAAGTCCAAAAGGGCTTTAATTAAGAGTCGCAGAGTCTTATAAAGGAAGGGGTCAAGGGCAAGAAGAGGCCTGAAAGCCTTTCACGTGACCACATGTCACCCAAGCAAACAAATTATATGAAGACAAATTAAAAGGAGGTGTAGACTGCTACTACTCGACTCAGCATGACAAATCGGTATCTGCTGTATTCGCCCCATTACCAGATCGAAATTGCATGACAAATCGGTATCTGCTGTATTCGCCCCATTACCAGATCGAAATTAACTCCATAAAGATATACCAGTTATACACACAGCTTGCTATATGTTTTTTTTTTTTTACTGCATTTAAGGTTAAGGTTTACCCTACATAGCACATGCCTGTATTTGTCCTTAGGGTCATTGATCAAAACCCATAAATGCATTTCCAACTTTGACATCAAGTTGCAATCATATTATTCCTTAAGATCTAGATGTATATAAGCGTTTATGTAATGAAGCTGAATATGTAGTGTCACAATGATTTGAGTAGCTTGGTTACCCTACGACATGTGATTGCCAGAAGAAAAAAGAGATAAAATCATCTAATGTCTTGATCGTCATTGAGATGTTTTATTCTCTTTTAGGATGAAAAATTGAGACTTCTTGTATCACCATGTCACATAATTAAAAGCGTCTGATTGCTTATAAATCTAGCAGGGGGTATTGATCTTGAGTGTGTGTGTTTGAATTTTTCACTCAAGCACTGTGTAATTCTTTCAAATCAATGGAGATATATCCATACAAGCATGGAGAAAGGTGCTTTATAGGTTTGTGCAGACAATAAGGAAATGGGTGGGCAGAGATTTGCATGGGAGATAGCACACCCTCTTAGCCTTGCCAAAAGGCACTATAATTAGGAGGCCTATAGCTAGGGACAGCGACAGCCTCTTTAGTCCCCACAGAAATTTCGATCAACTTGTTTCGTTCAGATCTTAATTTCCAATTTTGTTTTACCACCATCCGTTAAAAGGAGATATTGTCTAGCTTTTTCTTTGATCTGTCTCTTTGATTCATCAAAGACAGCTCAAATATGGAGATGGAAAGGACTCTTTAAAGCCTAAAGCCACATACATTTGGACTAATATTGTTCCAGATATGTGAAGAGCTGCCAAAATTAGCTAAAAGATAGAACATGGAAAACCCTTTTTGAATCTTTAGGTTTAGGACCTAGGGTTTACTTCTCCAATATTCACACGTCGGCAGCTAACTATATAGATCACAAAAGTTGAGTTAGTTAAAAAAAAAAAAACAAAAAGAAAAAAAAAAGAGTATAGTCAATACAAAAAAGTTTTAAATGAGAGGAAAAATCAATACCAAATAGTGAAACAAAAAAAAAAACATCAATACAAGTTAATATATTAAGTTTATGAACTAAGTCATTCGAGTAGAAATATTGAATTAGAAAAAACTTCAAAAATTAATTTTCAACTAATTAAATTTTAAAGGATAAAATTAAAAAAAATTAATCGTATAAAAAAATTTAAAAAATAATAATTATAAACTAAAAAACTACTTGAGCCCACTTGCGTTAACCCATTAAATATACATATGAAATTGAGATAACTTAATAAAAAAAATGATGAATGAAACCTAATTTTTAAAAAACAATTGTTATCTTCTAAAGCTTGTGACTTGGGTTACTTAATTAGAAGCATCAAATATGAAAAAACCAAGAAGTTCAATTCCCAACAAACCGAATATTTAAGGATGAATTTTTTTAAAAAAAAAGTCAACCATATAAAAGGATCCTATAGAATAAAGAGTAATTAAAAGAAAAAAAACACAAGTCCACGCTAATTAACACGCCAAAATCACGGATTGAGTCATGAGATTGAGATAATCCAATAAAAAGAAAAATAAAGATAACTATGAAGCTTATTTTGTAAAAAAATCAATGTCGATTAATGAGATAAAAAAATAATAAAAAATTATATCAACCCTTGTTAGCTTATAAAACTTGTGACTTAGTCCATTTAATTAGAAGCACCAAACCTAGAAGAATTGAAAATGATAAAATTGAAAAAAAGAATCAATTTCATTAAAGCATTAAAACAAGAAACCACCTAAAGAATTAGGACTAAATACCACCAAAAAAAAGAATTAGAATCAAATTAAAAAATAAATAAATTTAAATTGAAGGATGAAATACAAAAACTTACAAAAAGGCCAAGGAAAAAATAATAAATAAAAAAAGCAAGGATACATATTCAAGTACATGCAACCAAGAAGACCACCCTGAAATCTTAAATGGCCAATATGAATCTCAAAGGATGAGAGAGAAGAAAAAAAAACTATCAATGACATTCCATCAAAAACCAACCAACTCGCATCACCTCTAGAAGATGAGGACATTATGGGGAATCTATTGGCATGGTAGAAGAAAGTTTTCACTACCAGAGTCAGTCGTATAAGTTACTTGAAGGTAATGGAATAGCTGGTGCATGCAATATATGCATCAATAATTTTTTTATTTTATTTATCAAATTATCACATTGCCCTTATAACTAAATAATTATTATAAAATTACGCAAAACCACTAAAGTCATGCTTTTAGAATTTTGATTCTAAGGGTGATTAAGTTGTTACACTATGCTTAAAAGGGTAAAAAAAATAAAAAACAAATACCACTAGACCATTTTTTTGCTTTTAAAAGTATTCAAGTAATTTTATTGTGCAAAAAAATTAGGAAAATACAAATCTACCCCTTAACAACTATAGAATAAAAAATATATCTCATGAAAATCATTTTACCCTTTCAAACTAGTTTTTCAATTTTTTTTATTAAGAGAAAAGGCATCAATTTACTATTCCAATACACAATGAATCATGCCTTTACTACAATATTTTTGTCGCATCATTTAGAGTTTTTTATCAATGATGAAATAATGATTACATAATCTAGGGAATAAAGATATTTAATTTGTCCCAATCTTATCTTAATTTGACAAGCAAAAAGATCTTATTCTTTCATCTTATAATAACATTAATTAATTAATAAACTAAGTAGTTGTTCATTTTATGTCCATCATAAGTAACTTTATAGAAGTGACTATCTAAAGAAGCTAATTTTATTTAATTATTCAAATATTAAAATAAATAGTTGTAAGAGTTTGATGGATTAAAACTTTATAGAAAAAAAGTTTAGCTATTTAGTTAAAATCCTAATTTCTTATTTATCTAAAAACAAATTATGAAACATGTAATTTTTTTTATCAATAACATGATTTTTGGATTGAAAACACCTAAATTTCAACTTATTATAAAAAAACATACACACACATACACACACAAATAAAAAAACATTTGAAACTATAATAATCACATTCTCAACCTTAAAACAACCTTTAATTAATCTAAATTCAACTAGAAGACAAAAAATTTAAGGAACCTCGATATTGAAAAAATCACTTTTATTGAACTTTTCCATTAAAAATAAATTCACTAGATCATTTTTTTTTTTGTAGCTAGAGTATGACTTGCGAAAATCCTTTGCTCCCCTCTCCTTTCTTTGATGACTTATCATCTCATCTCTAAATATTTAAGGGCTGAAACACAAGGAAAATGAAATTTAGCATGGAAATGTAAGACCCTAAAACATAGGGACTAAAAATATAAAAATTGAAAACTTTAAGAATGAAATTCAACCTTTACAAAAACGAGAAGTACTAAAAATGAAAAAAAAAATGAGGAACCAAATTGAGTTTTCTATAATTCATGGATCAAATTATAAGGAGCAAAATATAAAAATCATAAACATCTAACTTATAGGGACCAAAACATAAAAATAAAAACTTGGGAGATAAAATAAAAAAATTTATTAATAAAAGAAATAGCTATTTTCTCACATGCAACACCATTTATCAAAATCTATTTCCATTTAGTTGTTTTATAATTAAATTATATATTTGAAAGGAATGCAATGAATTAAGTTTTGAATAAAAAATACATTTTGTTGGAAGAATTATTCTTTTCTAATTATTTTTTAAATAAAACATTTTTTTTATTAACAATATGTTTTTTTGAATAAAGTTAGGGATACTTAAAATAAAGGTATGTTAAAAACTTTAGTAATTTGAAATAAATAGAAAAAACAGCATCAATCTAAACTCTATTTCCTTATAGTTTTTTTTTAATTTTCTAATGAGCATGTTTTTTAATCAAAAGTATTGTTTTATAAAAAAAATATCATGATTTTAAAGGAAAATTTTAATAAAAAATATTAAAATAATCTCTCAATTGAGGGCCAAAAAAAACTAATTAATGTTATAAAATTATGTCAATAATTTATGAAAAAAAACAAAAAAAAATAGAATTCTATTTTCATTGAATATTCATATGCATATTTTTAATATTTTATTTCATATTAGGTATATAGTAATTAAAAAACAATTACTCACATTCCCTTGAAAACCTATTACTAATTTAAATATCATGTTATGAATTTTATTTATTGTGCATTTCAATATATATATATATATAATAGACTATACAAAGAGTTGATGTGTCTAGATTTAGGAGATTGGGCTCGTGCATCTAGCAGAATAGAAAGAAAAAAAAAACCTAACATATGAGTTTACAAGGCTAAGTCATTATCTAGACTTCATTAATATTTTATTTATATTTAAGGGTACATATCATGTTATTTATTTATTTTATTTTAAAAAATATTTACAACCAATTACACATTGGTTGTTGGTTTGGATTCTAGCCACAAAATTAGGTTACAAGTTTTTTTTGACCTTAAAAACTTAATTTTTAATCTACTTTCAAATGAAAATACCTATTAAACACTCTAAAAATTATCTATAAACTCCTTTTCAATAGTAAAACAACAAAAAATTAAACTGAATAAGAAAATCTTTTGTAATCTCAATTCACTTTTTTCAACAAGATAAAGTTTAAAAACACAATATTAGCATTCCTCTTGTCAATAAAAATCCATTGATCTCAAGATTGACTCTAGTTTTATTAGACACCACTTTCTCTATCCTTTCTTTTTTTTTTAGCAATGTTCTCTCTCATGTCTCAAAACTTAAGGGCGGAAATGTAAAAAAAAAAAGTTTAAGACCTAAGTATAAAAGTCTAAAACTAAATGGAACTAATATGTTTAAATGAAGACAACTAAAATGAAAATGATTTCAATAAAGAAATGAAGATCTCATCACAAAGATTTTTTATTTGAGATATTAGAGACATGAAGAAACATTACTACTTTAATTCAAAATTTCAAAAGATAGTGGAGATATAATTTTTGAAAATTATCTAATTTAGAGTAGTGCATTGTGAGAAATTTTTCATATTTATTCATGTTGTATATCCTTCTTTATAAATTATTGGAAGTATCTCATAGAAATCACTATTTATAATCTTTTTCAAGGTATGATATTTTTTAGTATCATGATTATCGATATGGTAAAAGTAACAAGACATATTATGTGTTTTTTTTTTGTATTTGTTCTTATATGAGGTGGGTATTGCACGAAATCCTTTCTCTAAATTGAAGCAACATCTTATGATGTGTAATAATAAGAGGTGTTGATAAGATTTTAAACAATCACAAATGATTCCTTTAATTCTTTTCTAAGATGCCCCGGTAGCAGTATGATGATAGTGTAAGGAAGATTCTGCTATTTGAAAACAAAGGTATAAGCCAAGCTACTAGACTATAATTTGAAGAAAAAATACATTAAGTTAATTTTTATTTTTTTAAAAAAAATATTGTTAAATGATGAAATTTGAAAAGAAATTAATCCAAAAAAAAGGACAAAAACTAGCATTAATATTTTAAATTCATAACCCTAGTAATTAGACTAAAAACACCATTCATAAAAAAAAAAAAAAATATGAAGCCCAACTTACAGCAAATGAAATTCCAAAAATAAAATCAGGATAAAAAATTAATTACAAAAAATGATCCAAGATAAAAAAAAAATAGCAAAACAAAAGTGAGGGTGAAAATAAAAATAAAAAATAAATTAGAGGGTAAGAACAAATTTGTTATTGGAGGGTTAAAATGATAAGAAAAATAAATTTAATAAAAAAAATTACAAATAAAAAAATAAGAATCAAATTAAAAAAAAAAACATATACTAAAAAACTTAAATTGAAGGATGAAATTAAAAACCATCAAAATTTTTACAAAATAACAAAGGAAACAAATAAAAACTATAAGAAGGATCAAATTGGAAAAACTTATATATGACAAATTAGATTTGAATGATTACATTGAAAAGTAATAACATTTTTTAAAAAAAAAAGCTAAAGAAAATTATTATAAATAAAAAAATTAAAGCAAATAAAATTAACATAAAAACTATGAGAAAAGACAATATGTATGGCTCACATATGAATATTTTATTTTTAAAAGCAACGACAAACATGTTTTTTAAAAAAAAGGCAAAAAAATCTCTCCCGAGCAAGTTCAAGTAAAGCTAAATAGGAAGTTAATGAGATTATTCAATTTATTATAAAAAATAGTATTAAAAAAAATATAACCCCAAATAAATCTAAAATAACTAATGGGAAATACCAAGATGCTACCAATACCAAAGCATATGGTTATGGGAAAAAACAACACAATATTACAGTGAATAGTTATTTGGGTGTGAGGGCTCAATAAAAAGGCCTTGCGGTTTAGGTGGTTTCTTTTAATTATTTTAATTACTCTACAAAGTCTCAATTGTTTATTAAAACTCAAATTATCAGCCTGTCCTCTCCAAAACTGTCTTTTAGTAAAAGACTAAAGATTATTGGTATTGGTAGATTGTTATCTTATGTCAAATTCAACCTCTCAAATCGCATTAAAATTAGCTAAATCATTTTGAAAGAAAGACAAAACAACAGTACGAAACATTATCAGATTCTTGAGGAATCAGTGATTCACATAGCTCCTCGCTTTGGCACCACCCAGAGGGAAATGTTCTGTTTATCTTCATCACAACTCAATGACTTCGGTTGACCAGATAAATTTGCATAATTTCCAATCCCTTTGGATTGATCCGAGATTTTTTAAGTTCATAAAACTGGCTACGTATGAGTCACTCCTGTTCATGGATGTATTGAACTCCGACAGATATGACATGACTCCGATGACGGAGACATTTTCACAGAACAGCTTGAAGAGTGTCTCCTGGCTAGTGCTGTTGCTTCTCCAATAATTTGATTTCTTCGCTAATCAAGGGCTGCCAGGAGCAATAAAAGGGCCTTTCCTCAATGCATGGAAACGTTCTGGAAAAGAGAGAGTTTCAAGCACTATGAATTTTAGTTGCATCCTTCGATTATCTGAAAACGCAAACATCAATTCAGGCGGCGAATAATTCTGTAAATGTAGCCAAGATTGAAAGAAATAAAATGTAGATTTGCGTGCAAATTGACATCTTTGCATACCCACAGTGAAAATCTCTAATATCCATATACTTGGTAAATGATGGATCATCGAATTGTGGGGTGGAAGGGAGTTGTTTCTTAGTAATGGTATCTTTGTATTTCGGATCAGCGTTTGGCCATATCTACCATGCATGAACTGCGCCTGGATAAACTGCCACACATGCAATATGATTTGATGGAAATGTGAATCAACTCCCATATGAACCAGGTGCAATAGAATGTGACATTTTTGACTAATTACTTGGCCCACGAAATAGCACTTTTTTATTAATATTAGCTAATGTTTTGTTTATTTACAGTAAAATTATTTTTTTAAGTGAATTCAGAAAAAAAAAAGTAAATTCTTAAAAGTAAATTATTTTTTGATATTTATTAATATTATAAAAAATAAACTAAAAAACACTTTACAGTATATGGTTATATTAAGAAAAATAAACTAAAAAATAACTTATTAATATTTTATTTTTCTCAGGTTTATTAAAATAATTAGGAACAAATCTTACAAATTAAAAAGTTAAATGAGAATGAAATTGAGAAAAAAAATATAATTTCATAAATTATCTGAAATAAAATATATAATAATCAAAATAATAGAGAACAAATCTAAAAAAATAAAAGATTAAGAAATTAAAATAATAATAATTAACATTTCATAAATTATTTCAAATTTAAAAGAATGAGAACCAAATTTGATAAATAAAAAATTTCAATAAAAACATAATAGGAGAAAAATAAATAACAATTTTAAAAATGTGGACCAAAGTTAATATAAAAATAAAATTTTAAAAATAAAATTGAAAAATAAATATTCAAAACAAAATATATACAGCAATCAAAAGTTTGAGGACCAAATTTGATATAATCAACAAATAATATGATATTTTTAAATTTTTCACAACTTCTAGAAAATGTTTTCCATCCAAATTTTTTAGGAAAACACTTTTGTGTAAATCAAGTTAAATTTTTCTTTAACTGAAAAGTTTTTTATGTTGACCAAATTTTCTAATAACAAATAAACACAAGAAAGTTTGAAAAATAATTTCCTAGAAAGTGAATTCCAGAAAACAAACATGACCTAAAACTTCTTTTCTAATTAAATAGTCATAATATAAAAAGGAATGAGAGTCACTAATATCTCTCTTAATCTCTCTCTTGTGTAAATTTGATAATAAATAATAGATATATTCTTCATAGATAATGAACTCATTTGACCAAAGCTAAAACAAAAGGGATTTCTATTGTAGAATATTAGTGAAAACATGGTATGCTAAAGTCTCCTATTAGTTATTATCAAATTAACTAAGAAAAAATAATTTTTTTCTCATTTTAATTGCATAATAAAATAATTAAAATAAAATTAGCATAAAAAATATAAAATTAGTGCCAAGGGGTAGATTAATGTTTTCACAGTGTTATTTTTATAATCATCATGTCAGATATAGGATAATTTGATATTTGACTAGACATAGAAAATAGTAACAAGGTAAAAAAAACACACATTGAAATGATCCAAATACCTTGAAAAGCTAAAAAAAATTAAGATTTTGCTTATGAGGCTTTTTTATCTTTTACAAAGGTTTTTATTTGTTATTATCAAGTCAGCAGAGAAATAATTGAGTTTTTAATTAATAAATAAAATAATGAGCATGAATTATGCATATGCCAACATGTGGGATATGTTTACATTTGATTTCATCATTTAATATTTAATTTATTAGAAATTAAACTTTATAATTTTTTTAGATATAATGCTTTAAGTTTAATAGTATAAATCATAGGTTTGAAAAGCTTATGTAGGTTGACATTTAAAAAAAAAATTGTAATTTTCTTTATTTTTTTATTGGGTTCATAGGAAACCCGGATTGGCTCAACATAATTATCAGATCATATATATATATCATGTTAACTCGGGTTGATTGAGGCTGATTTTTAGATATTTGTTTATAATATTTCATCGTCCTATGTTAAATGGCTTACCAATCAAGTGATTTTCTCTTTTTGGAGGGGGGGAGGGGGAAAGGAACAATTCTCAAAATTAACATGATCATTTTTTTATATAAAAAAAAGGAACAATTCTCAAAGTTAACATGATCATTTAAAAAAAAATCATCTAATATCTTTACCTATTTTTTCATCATTGAATTAAAGTAAAATCAATTTATTTAACCTAAATAGGTTTATGACCTTAGTCATAAATGTTTTTCATTTTCAAAATGTGTTTGTGATAATTGAACATTGTTTGTTATGGAAAAAAATAATCTAGCCTTGTAGTATATCACGAGTCCACACCAAGTACAGTATACTAAAAGGAGATAGTAAAACTTTATACAAATAGTAATTTTATAAATTCTTCTAATTTTCTTAATATAATAGGTATTGTAGAGGTGACAAATTTGTAATTTTTTTCTTTACACTTGACGTATTTATCACTTTATACTTAACATATTTATCATTATTATTTTTATTCTTTGTTTTAAATGTTTTTCTTTAAAAAAATTATTTGGAAAAGAGTTCTTGTTTTTTATTCGTGACACTTTAAAAAATTTTCACTGTATATGTGTAAACCCACACATATGGGCCTTTCGGTTTTTTTTTTCTTTTTAATGGGGGAGATAACATATTATCCTCACTTTTTCAAAATAGGTTAGTAATGCAAACATGCTTGCTTGATCCAGTAGTAGTGTTTGATTTTTTTTATATTTTTTTAAATTGATATATTTTTTTAATATGTATTTGTAAAAATAAATTTTTAATTTATATTAATCTAGAGCACTTGTGCGGAAAACACCATAAAATAAAATAAAACACTAATAATTTCTTGAAACAAAAAAGTATTAAGATGATTAGATAGATACTGGAAGGAGATTCAAACATTTGAGGAGATGTGGAAGAAGGTAGGGCTTTGTTTATAAATGGTTGTTCAGTAGTTCTCCTTCGAGAAGAATGGAGATTAAGGATTTTGATTTTGCAATTAACGAAAGTGTTATTTTTTATCCTCAGTTGTTGTTGATTGTGCTTCTAACACCTCGTACATATGTGCTCCATTTATTTTTATTTTTAAGATAAGGCTTTATATGACTCTTTCTTTCCAAGCAATTGTCTTATTCTCAATCAACTCGAAGTTTTTTGACTTTTCACTTGGGCTCATGTACCAAGTAAAAGGAAAAAAATATTGGTCATTTTATTAAGTAACTTAAATTTAAAGTTAAATATTGCTTTTGAAAATATATTATTTAGAATGCATACAAATTCTTCCAAAACTGAATTTTGATATTTTATATGATAATTTGATAAATATTAATGATGCGATTAGAGCATAACTAAAAATTAAATCTAAAAAGATAACAATATCATATGATTCTAACAGTTGTTATTATAAAAATATAATGATGAAATTTTTTAAAAAAAAAAGTGTTTGTGGCTTAACTGTATTGTAAATAATTTTATTTAGATGTAATAAGTATTTTGTGGAGTGTAAAGAAAAGGTTAAAGATTTTTTTTGTCATAGTGTATGGTGCTCTCTAAAAGTTCTAGTTAAATTACTTGTTGATATGATAATTTCTAGATCACATATAATATTTTTATTTGATCTCAGAGGTGGTATATTTCAGTCTGGTATATCTCTAATAGTTAGGGTTGCAAGAAAAGTGCGGGAAGCAATTAACATCAATAAAACAACTTGTACTTATAGCAAATCACAATTATATCATTAACAATGTTCACACCTAATTATATTTTGTATTTTATATAATGTGAACAATGTGCAATTTATTAATAAGTTTTATGACACGACTAAGAGATTAATGTTTTCTCCCAAGTGCAGAAGTGTCGAAGTAATAAATAACCCGGCAATACCGGGGTCGAATCACAAAGAGGTTATTGTACAAATTATAAATAACAACAACAACAATAACAACAACAACAACAACAACAACAACAACAACAACAACAACAACAATAATAATAATAATAATAATAATAATAACAATAATAAAGAAGAAGAAGAAGATGAGAACTTTGAAATGAAATATTAAAGTAAGGATTAAACAATGATAATAACAAATATCAAGGTTAGAAGTTCTACCAACGGTATGTCAAACAAGTATAGTATAAACTCTTATTATTCAATTGGAAACCACACATAAAGGAGGTTCCATTCAGATTATAGATTGTTAACATGATTATATTAGTCATCTTATTCAATTAATGCTAATACTTGTAAATTTCGTCAAGCATTGATGATTATAACTTATGTTAACAACAAATCAAGTTCCTTTCATAGCTTAGGTGTCGGTTAAACCATACAGTATGGGTTATGAAAGTGTCAAGCATTTGTTGCACCAATTGTTATACAACATAAATCAAGATTAATCATTTAACAAGCAAAGTATTAAAGAGTGAACAAGATAACAAATATAAAACATGTTACTATCAAACATTAAAGTCCATATTAAGTTTATACTATACTTATTCTTACACCATTAGTGTAACCTTTTTACCTTGACATAATTAATTTAGCTAGACATAATGAAAGAAAGAACAAATAGATAAACAAAATAAGAACATAAATAAGATAAGAGTTAACAAAGCAAAGGAAAGGAAATGAAAGGCATAAATTTGATATTAATGAAAACAAAGTATAAATACTACAAAGAATACAAAGAGATAAAACAAGAGCATGATCTTGATCTGGACACCAAGATACCTAAATGCATGGCAAATGCCTCCTTTTATAGGCCAAAATTGAGAACTATTGATTTGATGACTAATTGATGAGTAGATGGCCAGCCCTTGACTTGGTGACAATCCTTATCTTCTCTTGTCTGCCCGAAACGTCATTGATGACATCAAAATTAGAGCCACTTGAAAACATGAAAGTTCTAGAAAATTGTCTCAACTTTCTTATGTAAGAAATTCAGCTTATTTCGACTTCTAGAACTCTAGATATGGCCAAAATACTGAACAGTGCTCGGGCTAGAGGACAGATTCAGGCTTCTTTGTTGTTGCAACAATTTGAACTTGAAAATGGTCTTTTTAGATCTTGGGCTCCATATGAAAGTTGTAGGCCTATGTCTTACCTTTCCATCCATATAAAGTAGACCTAAATCTGAGATATATAGCTCCAGATATGACCCAATTACCGAACAGTGTTGTGGTTTGGATTGCACTGATATCTCTTTTTAAAATTTGATCATCTCTTTGCCTATGCAATTGAAGTTTTTAAAGTTATCAATCAATCCTTTTATTTATGTGATAGGTCTGCATTTAAAATGGATATTTACCACAAATTAAAGGTATCTTATATTGTTAGATAGATTATTATAAAACGTACTTTAGTTAAGGAGTTATTGATACTTCAAGTGTAAAATGATGATATAAAACCATGATAAAAATGCACTATTGAGTACTAATCATTTTACTTATACTTATCATATAAAAATACATGTAGTCTTTGTTGTCATAATCTATTTTTTGATAAATAATAAAAAATAAATGGATAAAAATATATTTGAGAATGAGGGTTAAGACAACACAAAATTTAAAATTTGAGGGTGGAATTATTAAATTTGAGAGTTAATTGGTTAATAATTGAAGAATTAATAAGTTAGAGACTTTAATTAAAATTTTTTATTAGTTTAATTAATAAAATCAGATGCTTAGTTACAGAATTGATAAGTTTAAGGACTTAGTTAAGTTTTGATTTAATTAATTAAAGAAATCATGAGTTTGATTAAAAAAATAGGCTGATTAAAAACAAAATTTTAGAAGGTTAAAAGACTAACTACCATAGTAAAATTGCAGGTTTACTTTAGGAATTTTAACTAATTTTTCTAGGAATAATTTTGAAGGAATTTAAAGTTGAAGATTTAATTAAGGATCAAATTGAACAATCCAGAAATTAAGGATTGTTTTGTAAATAGTGTTGTGATTTAGAGAATCAGTTGAAATTAATCCAATGGAAAAATTAAAAGAAATTTTTAATTACTTGAGTTCCAATTGTTAAATTTTCAAATATCAGGGGTCAAAATGAAAATATTCATTTCTATCGAAACGGCAACAGTTGCTTGGTGGAACAATCGTGCTTGTCTTCTTCATCCCAATTCAACTGGGGAGCTGAAAATCTACAACAAATTCGGTCCAATCATAGACCACGTCTTTTGCCCATAGTCTAGTTCATAGATTGAATAACAGATCTGAGAAAAAAAAAAACAAAGAAATAAAAGATAGCAGAATAATTAGAGATTATACAGAGGGGAGAGCAAATTTTGGTCAGTCACTGCACCTTCATCATCATCTTCTTCAAGGCTAGTGCTAGCCATGACTCTGGTTACACCACCTCTCCCCTTCGCCCCGAACAAACAGACGCAAGGGCAACCCAAGACATATATATATATATATAGAGAGAGAGAGAGGGAATAACGTCACAAAACAAGGAAAGGGACGCAGAGAGAAGGACAGGGAAACAAGAAAACCTACAGACGAAAGCACCAGCATCACAATCGACTTCCTCTTCTTCAGCACTAGCTTCCAAAACCAGAGGAAGAAGCTTAAAAAAATAAAGAGAGGAACAGCACGCCATCATCGCCTCCATCTTGCTTCCAGGTAAGCGTCTCCAGTTTTGCAAACTAATTCCCCAACACTGTGCATTAGAAATATAATTACATAATAATTGTAGCCAGTTTGCGTGAACAATCTACACGCTGGCGGGTAATAGCCGCCTGGTCACTGGCTGGCTTATGCCAATGGCGAGGCTAAGCTTGATAGAAGACGTGATTAAAAAATTAATATTTTTTTAATATAAAATTATTAAAATAATAAATAATTTGATAAAATTGAAGTTAAACTATAAAAAAATTAATTATATAAATTATAAACAATAATAATATAATAACAACAACAATAACAATAATAATAGTGGTGGTGGTGGTAAAGAATAAGAAAAAGTTGATAAAAACTTTGAAATGAAAGATTAATGTGAGGATCAAATAATGATAAAAATAAATATTAAGGTTAAAGGATTCACTAATGATATTTCAAATAAGTATAAATAAATTTTTATTATTCAACTAGAAAACACACAAAAAGGAAGTATAATATAAACTTTTATTATTCAACTAGAAAACACATAAAAAGAAAGTTCCAATTGGATCATAAATTGTTAATATGATTATATTAGTTATCTTATTCGAATAATATTAATACTTGTAAAGATTATCAAGCATTTATGATTATAACTTATATTAACAACAAATAAAGTTTATTTCATAGCACAAATGTCAGTTATACTATACGGTTGGGTTATGAAAGTACCAAGTATTTGTTGTACCAAGTGTTATACAACACAAATTTAGATTAACCATGTAACAAGTAAAGTATTAAAAGTAAACAAGATAACAAATAAAAAACATGTTAGTATCAAATATTAAAGTCTATATTGAGTTTACATTATACTTATTTTAACACCATTAGTGTAACCTTTTTACCTTTACACAATAAACTTAACTAAACATAGTGAAAGAAATAAATATAAATAAGATATAAGTTAATTAAGTAAAGAAAAGGAAATGAAACACATAAACAAGAAATTACTATAAACAAAACTTGAGCATTACAATATATAAAGAGAGAAAGCAAGAGTCTAATCTCGATTTGAAAACCAAGATGTCTAAATGCATAGCAAATGCCTCTTTTTATAGGCCAAAATTGAAAACTATTAATTTAATAACTAATTGTTGAGTGGGTGGTCACATCTTTATTTTGATAACAATTCTTATCTTTTTATCTGCCAAAAACGTCATTACTAACATTAGAATTTGGAAAAACTTGAATATAAAAGTTATAGAAATTATCTCAGCTTTCTAGGGAAAAAAATTTGAGGTCATTTGAACTTCTAGAACTTGAAATATGGGTTGAACACTGAAAAGAGTCTAGGCTGCAGAACATAATTGAATTTCTCCGTTGTTACTAAGATTTAGACTTTTAAATAGCAGAATTGAGTCTTGTCTTCCTATGAAAGTTTTAGACTTATGTTTTAGTTTTCCATCCATATAAAAAAAAACCTAAATTCGAGATCTACAACTCCAGATATGACCCAATTACTAAATAATATTCCAGTTTGGACTACACCAGTATCTCCAGAACTATACTAGCATCTCTTTTTTAAGTTTGATCCTCTCTTTGTCTTTTCAATTTCAGTACTTTAACTCATTAATCAATCCTTTCATTTATGTAATAGGCCTGTATTTATGATAAACATTTACCATAAATTAAAGGTATCTTATGGTATTAAACTTGTTATTATAAAATATGTTTTAGTTGAGTTATTGATATTTCAAGTGCAAAATGATGATATAAAATCTTGATAAAAATATACTTTAAAGTACTAATCACTAGGTCCAATCCTAAAAAATAAAAAATAAAAAAATATATGTATGCATCAAAATAAAAAAAAATTATCCAATAATGCTAGAATATAGAACAAAATACTGATTTAAATTTATTTTATTTTATAACTACATAATATTTATCAATACCAAAATTGAAAGTATCCGTAGTTGAATATTCAACAGTGTCAGAGTCAGAAATATTATAAGCAAATCATCATAGCATAAGCTAATAAATGTTTAGCAATTTAAGAAAAAACTAGTAATGCAACCTATCTTAAGTATGTTAAAAGGGTGATAATATCTTCTTCTTTTTTTGCGTAACCAGTTTCATATCATAAAGTTGACTAGTTAGAGTTTCTAATAACTATAATATTAGATGGTAACTCGTTAAATAAAACTATTTCTCATTAAAAAACAAGATACCAGAATTTCATTCTTTCATATCAGTTATTTTTAGGGGCGTCACAATGTCGGTTGCAACACTTATTTTTAAAGAGAAAGATTACAGACAATGCTTCAAAAGCTAATTTGAATAGATGAGAATGGTTCCTTATATTTACAATGATAGATAGTCCATATAAGGAATGTTTAAACGTTTATGCTAAATTTACGTTACCATTACAGGTGTGGTTAATAAGTATTGTATCTGGTGAAATTACAAATGAATGACAGAATAATTACAAATGAATGACAGGATAATTAGCATGATTGTAGGCTAATTGTGTGTTGTTTAATGATCTGTAGAATCCTCCTTGATACGCCCCCACAAGACTGAGCTTCCATCGGTAAGACCAATCTTGTTTCGTAATAACTTAGTACGTTGTCTGGACAATGGCTTTGTTAAAAGATCAGCTAGCTGGTGTTGAGTGTGAACATGATGGACCTGAAGACTGCCCTTCTGTACTAAGTCACGAACAAAATAAAGATCAATCTGAATGTGTTTCATGCGGGAGTGATTAACAGGATTGAGACTGAGATAGGTTGCACCGAGATTGTCACATAACAGTTGGGGACAGTATGGGGTAGGAACTTCTAGTTCTATTAGAAGAGTGGACAACCACACAGTTTCAGAGGCTGTAGTGGCAAGAGCCCGATATTCAGCCTCGGTTGAGGATCGTGCAACTGCCCATTGCTTCTTGGAACTCCATGAAATAGGATTAGAACCGAGGAAACTGATATAGGCAGATGTAGATGTGCGATCATCAATGTTGCCAGCCCAGTCAGCATCAGAATACGTCCGTAGAGCTGTGCTGCCAGTCTTGCGAAGTTGAAGACCATGAAAGATGGTGTGCTTTAAGTAGCGAAAGAGTCTTTTAGTGGCAGTCCAGTGTGTTGTTGTAGGCCTATGCATAAACTGAGATAGTTTGTTAACAACAAACGAGATATCAGGACGCGTCAATGTAAGATACTGGAGGCTGCTAATGATGCGACAAAAATATGAATTATCCACAGTAGTAGTGCCATCATCCAGTTTAAGAGACTGAGAGGATGATAGAGGAGTGGAGACATTTTTCGCAGCACTCATGCTGGTAGTTGCTAGAAGGGCACGCACATACTGATGTTAAGAAAGAAGCAAACCGACTGGAGTGGGAATAACTTCAATGCCTAGGAAATAATGAAGTGAACCCATGTCTTTGAGAGAGAACAGAGCACCAAGTTGTTGAATAATAGAGTGCATAAATGATGAAGTATTCCTTGTAATGATAAGGTCATCCACATATACCAAGAGATAGTAGATAATGGAGTTGTTCTTGTAAATGAAAAGAGAGGAGTCTGCTTTTGAGTTCTGAAAACCCAGCTGAAGAATGGCAGATTTAATAGCAGTATACCAAGCCCTCGGGGCTTGTTTAAGGCCATAAAGTGCTTTGTTTAATCTGTAAACATAATGAGGCTTGGATAAATTCTTGAAACCGGGGGGTTGCTGCATAAACACAGTTTCAGTTAGTGCACCATTTAAAAAAGCATTGTGAACATCTATTTGCCTCAGTTCCCATGCATGCATAACAGCAATAGAAAGAACAGCCCTAATGGTGGCTGGTTTAACCACGGGACTAAAAGTCTCATTGTAATCAACACCAGGACGTTGATGATAGCCTTTTGCGTCTAATCGGGCTTTGAAACAATCCACTGATCCATCTGCTTTGCGTTTAGTGTGGAATACCCACTTACAACCCACTGGCTGACAATCTGAAGGAGGTGGAACTAAGTCCCAGGTGCCGTGTTTCATGAGAGCAGTAAGTTCATGAGACATAGCAATACACCAGTGAGGCTGAGACAAGGCTTGACTCACACTTGTTGGCTCAATGGTTTGAGGGAGGGGATATTTGGATATGTTGTTAAGTTGCTTGGGCTTGAAGATTTGGTTCATGGATCTGGTGGTCATTTGATGTGTGCAGTGAAAAGGTTGAGGTGTGGCAGGAAGGATAGGGTGAGGGGAGTGGGAAGAGGCTGGAGGGAAACTAGAAGTGGTAGCAGAAGAAGATGGGGAGGAGCTAGGCAGATTGGCAGGGTAAGGCTCAGGTGAAGAGGAAGAGGTGGCGAGATTACCTGAAGAGAATGTAACGATGGCAGGGGGACCTTCCTGGTGTTGGTGGTATTGGTTTGATGGTGGAGGAACAAGCACCAAGGGAACATGAGGGAGAGGAAGCCATGTGGGAGATTCTGTGTGAGGTGAAGAAGAAGGCACAAGAGTGGATGGATTGAAGAAATATTGATGTTCATCAAATAGCACGTGTCTTGAAGTAAAGAATTTTTTTTGTTGTAGGTTCAAAACAGGTGTATGCATTTTGCGTTAAAGAGTAGCCAAGAAAAATGCAGGTTTGGGATTTAGGCTGCATTTTATTTGAATTATAGGGTCGGGTAGGTGAGTAGCAAATACACCCAAATTTTTTTAGTTTTAAATAATTTAGAGGTTGACCAAAAAGAACTTCTAGTTGTGATTTTCCATAAAGAAGGGGTGTGGGTTGACGATTTATGAGATAAGACACAGTTTTAAAGGCATACGGCCAATATGAGAAATCAAGATTTGCATCATGAAGAAGAGTAAGACCTGTTTCAACTAGATGACGGTGGCGACGTTCAGAAACACCATTTTGTTGAGGTGTGTAAGGAGCAGTGGTATAGTGGGATATGCCATGAGTTGAGAGATATGATTTTAAAGCAATGAATTCTCCACCATTATCAGAATACAGTGTTTTGATAGTTTTTTGAAAGCGATTTTCCACAACCTTTTTAAAAAGTGGGAAAATGGTAGAGACACTTGATTTTGTAACCATTGGATAAAACCATGTATATTTAGTATAATGATCCACAAAAATAAGATAAAATCTGGATCCATCAAGACCAGTATAACTAGCAGGACCCCACACATCAGTGTAAATAATATCAAGTGGTGCATGGCTTTTAAAACTGGTGACATGAAATGGTTGTTGATGTGCTTTATTAATGGAGCAGGAATGACATAATAAAGACAATTTTTGTTTGGATGTAATGGGAAGAGAAAAACTATTGATAAGATTGCGAACAATTTTATTAGAAGGATGATCAAGGTGCTTGTGCCATCCATCAAGTGATGTTCGTACATGAACATTTGCAACCTTTTTGGAGGAGATAGGAACCATTGATGTGGGAAAGGTATAGATGTCATCGTTACATGCTTCTCTTAGCAGTGTCGCTTGAAATTCAACAAACATATTATTTTGTTTTGTAAAATGATGAACAGAGATTAAATTTTTGCAAAGATTTGGAACATAAAGGGTGTCACGTAAAAGGAAAGTCTAGTTGGAGGAGTTTAAAGCCAGAGAACCAACGTGTGAAACCACCAAACCTGAACCATCACTAAGCAGGACTTCATCAGTGCCATCATATTCAAAATGAATAGAAAGATTAGAGAGATCTCCTGTGATATTGTGAGAGGCTGCCGAATTAAGAAGCCAATTTTTGTCTTTGCCTGTGGATGATGTGGAACAATTTGCAGAAAGATTTGAGGAATTTGAGTGGGAGCAAAACTTGGCAGTGTGGCCAAATTGATCACAAAGTTGGCATTTGGGCTGGTAACGCCGAGTAAAATTACTGAGCCTGCCAGTGTTGTAATTAGAGTTGCGTCTTTCATGGTGAACCCTATTGGGATTTCGTCCTAGACTGAAAGTGTGAGGTCCACGTTGAGATTGTGGCCTGTTGTGCCATGAGGAGCCCTGATTATATCCTCCTTGCACATATTGCTTTGTCTTCGTGTAATTGGCAGAGGCAACCATGGTCTGTGTTGCAATTTCCAGGCGTCTTAAATACGCCTCATGACTAACTAAAAGATCATGAAGTTCTTCAAAGTTGAGAGAGGACTCCCGGGCACGGATAGGTCCTGCAATCTCTCGAAAATCCGGACCTAATCCATTTAGCACATATAGAGTTAGGTCATCATCCGAAATTGGATGATCAATAATGGCGATTTCATCAGCCAATTTCTTAACAGCATGGAGATAGTCTGTGATTGATCGATGTCCACGTTGAATTAAAGTGAGCTCTTCCTTCAACTGCAAAGCACGAGTTCTAGATCTGCTAGCATATAGAATTTTGAGTTTTTTCCAAGCTCCATGAGATGTTGGAGCCGTGGCAATTAGGGGTGTTATTGAGGAGGAAGTGGAGGCTAGAATAGCACTCAAAATGAGTTTATCTTGTCTGATCCAGTGGTTCTTGTGTAGCTCATCAACAATGGAACCAGAGGAGGAAGGACATGAGAACATGCCTTCAACAAAATTGAGCAGATCATACCCTATGAGAAGTGCTTCAAACTGAGCACGCCATTGAAGAAAAGTAGAGGGGGTTAATTTTTCATTGATTTGTGTAGTGATATTGAGAGCAATGAGTGGCTTGTCTGTTGTGGAAGAGGGTTGAGGTTGAAGAGAGAAAGTTGAGGTCTGATTTGGAGAGGCAGACATTGTAGGTGCTTGGATTGTTGTCTCGTTAGAGATTTTTAAGCTCTGATACCATAAAGAGAAAGATTACAGACAATGCTTCAAAAGCTAATTTGAATAGATGAGAACGGTTCCTTATATTTACAATGATAGAAAGTCCATATAAGGAATGTTTAAACGTTTATGCTAAATTTACGTTACCATTACAGCTGTGGTTAATAAGCATTGTATCTGGTGAAATTACAAATGAATGACAGAATAATTACAAATGAATGACAGGATAATTAGCATGATTATAGGCTAATTGTGTGTTGTTTAATGATCTGTAGAATCCTCCTTGATAGTTTTCAACTTATGCCTGATATATTGTTGTGACCTACATATTCTTTTAATTCAACTATATTAATGTTTAATTCTATTGTAAATGCTAATAATTTACTAATACAGGACCTTAAAAGAGGTATGGTTCAGATGAGAAGAGTTTATATTACTTCTGAAAGTTACGACAAATAGAACCATCTTATTATATTATTATTGAAGCAGGTTTTGATAACAGATCAGTTTTATTTATGCAAGATCGATGTGTTTTGATGATATTTAACTAGAGGATCGATCATCATAAACATGATGAATTTGTCTTTCATGGCTATTATATGTGATGCTCGTACGGATTCAATATATTTTTTATGAAAGTTTTGTTCAGGCTATAGTAGTACTTTGAAACTGATTTTTCCATTTAATCAATAGCTTAATCTGTCTTTGATTTATAAATATACTTAACATTTTAATGTTTTATATTTATTATAACACCCTGAATTTTTTTGGTCCCCTGGAATTTGTTCAAGTGTTTTGTTTTAAGTTGTATAGCACAATGGATGAGTGACCAAAGGGGGCATAATTTATTACCTGGAGATATTGTGGTTTGACTGGATTTAATATCAAAAGTTCATGATTGTTAGAGTCATCAAGCTGCCCTCTTCTCCGATAATGAACACCGGTGAAAGATTTTCTAAACTGGGCCTATAAGCTTGGCATTTGTGTCACCTCTAAACGAAGAGGTTTTCTCGTAATAGCTTGGCGTAATATTCTTGTGTTATTGAAAGTTGATGGTACTTCATGGAAACAAGATGAAGACACATGAATTAACTAGGGTGCTACTGTTTGTGTTCGAGTCATTGATTATGCTTGAGGGTGGATCAAGCTTTGTATTGAGCTATTATGGGAAAAAAGACAACAAAGTTTTGGTTGTTGGTGATAGTTTATCAGAAGAAAAGCACTGGCAGTAGCTTTGAAAAAGGGTTGGTTTGGGAGATGGAAATGACATTGTGAGGTCTGTTTTCAGGTGCTAGTGGCTATTTATAGTGGTTCAAGTCCGGGAAAATGGTGGGAGATGGAGTTACTGTTGGGTTGATTTTCGGTCGGCGTCAAGGACAAAAGAGCTTTTGCCATTGCTGGTTCGGTTGGTTCCTGCACCTTCGACGTGGGGGGGACAACGGAGTGGTGGCTGGTGTGCTGTGTCGCTGAGAAAGTTAAGGAAATGGGCCTGTGTGTTCTTTGGTTTGGTGCAGGAGAGAAAATAATGGTTAGTTGCGTTTTTTAGTGGGTGCTTATGGGTTTTGTGATGGTAATGGTCATGATGAAGGTGAAGGGGAGGGTTTTTATCGGCAAAAGAGAGAGGTTGAAGATGAAGATGTATTTGACTTCTTCCTTTTTCAATGAGTCTGACAGTGTGTGCTGTAGAGTGAACGGGGCTGCTTGTAGAAGATGAAGGAGAGGGAGACCGAGGTAGTCGATTATGTTTTTTAAAGTTTTTTATTTATTTATAAATATATTAAAATAATATTTTATTTTTTAAATTTTATTTTTAATATTAGCATATAATTCAAAAATATATTAAAAAAATTAATTTAAAATAAAAAATAAAAAAAATGCTGTTTAACAGCCAAAACAAAACCTAGATAACGGTTTTTTTTCTCCTGTGTCCTTAGATTAAAAAAAAATAGCCTTCTTGTAATGTTCTAGCTATTTTTTTTTTATTAAGATTTTTTAATATTGATAAACTAAAAATTTTTTATTGTTTAGTTCTCAGGCAACTTAGTTTTATTTTAGTTTTTTATTTTTATTTTATATGCCTTTGGTTCCATTGTCTATTTTTTTTATTTTTTATTTTGATTTTAAAAAAATTGTTAATATCAACTCAATAAAGATTTTAGAATGGATGCATTGAAAGCAAATTCTGAATTTTAGATTTCAAAACAAATATTTAAAATTACATGAATAGGTAAAAAATATATTCTTAAAAAACAAACATTTTGATAAAAATTGAGTGATGACATATATTTCAAAAGGACAACTTTAAAATTAATCTAACTAAAATGATGAGTGTATATGCATTTTATTTTTTATTTTTTTGAAATTAATATTTATTTTAATAAAAGAAATAGTAATATGGAAGATTAAGAAAACGTAAATCATTTAACATAAATAAAATATATTTAATATGTTACATTTTATGGTTATTTATATTTCAAGAGGAAAACTGGTTTAAAAGATCACGGTGGCTGAAACCAAAACCGAAAAAAAACAACCTCTAATTCAGGTGGCCCACTGTTGAAGTGGTGTGGAAGTTGCCATGGAGCTCAATAGCCAGTCCAAAACTGAAATATGGGCTTTCCTATAAAAAATTAATAATAATGATTTATCAATGAATCACAGAATGCATAGTCAATAGGGTTTGCAAATTTGATTATTAAGAAACATAGGCTTATTTTACAGTTCATCTCTTGGGCCATTTCGTATTTGGTCTAGCTAATGCTTAATTGAGCTTGGATTTGTTGAAATGGTTGCTCGGATTAAGAGTTTTTTTTTTCTGTATTTTAGAATAATTAAAAAGAAAAAGTAAAGTAAAACAGTTGAGAAAATAATTAGAAATTTAGCACATTCTCAGGTGTTGCAGAGTCTGCGACTTCATTCAAAATTTAACCCCAGAGATCCTTTTCTTCTCCTTTCTCCCTTTTTCTCTATCCCCGCAACCATCTACCCCTCCCCTCACACCACCATATGCTCCCTCCCTCCCAAAGGCTAAAAGCACTCGTAGCGGCGCTACATCACCCATCTTTTTTTATTTTTCTTTCCACTGCAGTAGCTCTTCATTTTTCCAGCCAAAACAAGAACCACAGGTTATCATTACCATCCACATTCTATGTTTAGAGATATATTAAACATTTTTTCTCTATCAATTTGATATAATTTAAGCTTAATGTGTGTTAATTTAATTTTTGAATTAAAAATTAGGTTAATTAGATATAATTTAAGTTGATAGTTAGATTATTTTATTAAATAATTAATGAATTTAAGCCGTTGATTATAAATTAACAAAATTATATGATGGGATAGTTAGTGTTGATTTAATTTAAATTATGAATTATACTAATGAGATATAGATTAAGTTGATAATTAGGTTATTTTGTTAAATAATCAATGATTTTAAGTTGTTGTTGATTATAAATTAACAAAATTATATATTAAAAGAGTTACGGTTGATTCATGTTAAATTATAAATTATATTAAATTACATATAAAATATTAAATCATGTTATGAAATACATGATTTTGATCAATAATTTTGTTATGGTATCAAAATTTAATGAATGTAGGTGTTAATTATGCCAATTAATTTAATGAATTTAGATTTTAGTTAATTATATTATCATTATGGTTTTGTTGATAAATTATATACTTTGATTAACTCCAAAATATTAATAAATTAGAATTGTGTTTTGTTATATTGTTTGACAAAATGTATGATAATTTAGGAATATTATGCTTCCACAGTGATATCATTGTCAATACCGATAATAGTATCACTTATAATAATAAAAAAAAAAACCATGGATTCTTAACTATTACATCAAACATGTCCCTTAATGAGTTATATAAAAATGTTAAGTGATTAATTTAGTTGAAATATGTTTGAAATAAAAGTTAAAATTACTTTGAGGATATTGCAAATCAGAGTCAAATCTATAGTGACGAGAGTGATTTCAATGTTTGGGTTTGTGAGGATTAATGAAATTAATATGCTGAAGCTTTACTTAAATAATAGACCTAGACAAGAAAACTCTTCTAGTATGGAGTTTATCCAAGTTTCAAGTAACTCTTAGATAATTATACAGGCTTCATAAGCTGTTAGTCTATCTAGGTTAGGTGGTAATGCTAGTAAACAAATGTTGGTGTAGGAAATTATTAATATAAAATCATAGTTGGTTATGACATTTACTTCATATTGCTATAAATAATTCAAACCAAGTAATAATGAAGATGATCGTCACACTAATAGAGTTGAGGTTGAGGAGGAAGATAAGGATGATTAATTAGTTAAGCTTGTTAATAAACATACAAAGCCTTTTGGTCTTTAATTTAGAGTTGTTGGTGTGAATGACCAATATTGATGCAATGATTAGGCTAATAATCATAGGCATTAAAGTTTATCAATTGATGAATTAGAGGTTGAGAAAAAAATTAAAAGACAAGTCTAAATGTGTTAATGTAGTAAAGTGATGACATATAAAGAACCAATTTATAAATGATATTTGAATAATTAAAGCTCTAATTCATGAGAGATTTCAAAATTGAAAGGGCAATATACATGTCAGAATCTTCATATTTTGCAATGCCAATGTTAAATTGACTCAGATTTGATTGTTGAGGTGATGTTGATACTTGTAAAGATGGAGCTAAATAAAAGTGATGTAATGATTCAAGGTACTGTAGAGGGGGAATATGGGCATGAAGTCTTTTATTGGAATACATGGATGACTAAACAAAAAATTATTGGAACAATTATTTGGTACATGCAAAGAGTCATTTTAAAACCTATCTAAAATGTTATTGGCCATCAAATATTCAAATCCATGAAAATTTGTCACTTAGGATCATAAAATGGTTGATGGAAATAAGGTAATATTTAGGAGAGTATGTTGGGTATTTAGTGTTTAATTGATGAGTCTCAATATTGTCATCTAATTAATATTGTTACTACTCACCTTTATGATAAGTACAAGGCAAAGTTACTAGCAAGTTGCTTATGATGTGAATAATACAGTTTATCAGTTATGTTTTGCTATTTTAGAAGAAGTGATGAACAGTAAATGGAATTCGTTTTTATATTTACTTCATTGATATATGATTAGCAGAAAAATTAAGTTGTGTATGATATCATATTTTCCCTAAGCCTATTGGATATCATTGATATTGTTCACAACACTTTATAAGTAATTTCAATATAAAATTCAAAAATATTACATAAGACGTGTATAAATCCTTCTAAATAAAAGTTTGACATTTTATATAAGGTGTTGACGGAGACTAATGATGCAATTAGAGCAAGGTTAAAAGTTGAACCTAAAGAAAAATAAGCACTCTCATATGATTATAGTGGTTGCCATTATGGAAATATGACCATGAGTTTGTCAAAGGTTTTCAATAATGTCTTGAAAATTATATATGGTGTGTTTGTTTTGGCTATAGTGCTAATAATGTTTTTTAAGTGTAATAAATATTTTTTTATAGAATATGGAGAAAAGTTGAAGATTTTTTTTAGTCATGATATATTATGCTCTCCAAAGATCCTAGCTAAAATACTTGCTAATACATAAACTTCTATATCACACCTGATATCTTTATTTGATATTGGAGGTGGGAAATTTCAATTTAAGACACCTCCAATAGCTGGTGTTATAAAAAAAGTACAAGAAACAATTAACATCAATAAAGCAATTTATGGTTGTTGCATATGATAGTTATATCATTAACATGTTCACGCTTAATTGCATGTTGCATTTTATAAATTTTTTACTATATATAATTTGTTGATGATTTCTACTTTAACTTATTGTATAGAAATGCATTAAGTCCTTGTTTTCAACCTTTGTTTGATACATTACTATGGCAAACATATACTGGTCCAAATATAAATAAACATCTAACTAGATGGCTAATGGATAAGGGTTGAAAGAAATCCATTCATTTGTATAATGATAAGAATGCTAGAGAAAAGCACTTGCTAAATAGATGTGACATATACAATCAAAGAGGTAACAAAAAAACTTATGAAACTAAACAACATATGTTGTTTTTTTTATTTTCTTTTAAATTATATAAAATTCAATAATGTTTTTTATCTTAACAATATGGATTTCAATTGTATTACAAAGGCTAATAATTTTTTATTTAGGACTGTCATATATGTGCGATGTCATGGCAAAAAAATTCACTCTTATATTGTGTCTATTAGACAAACATGGGAAGATATGAAATTCTTGTCTTTTATCAATGAAAAAAATAAAATAGGAGTCAGCACCTAATATTTTAGTTACTAGAAATCCTAAATAGTCTTAGAGATAGAATATAGGAACTGGTTGTGTAAAAGAAAGGTATTAACACCCTAAATATATCCTACCTAAGATAAGCTGTATTGTTTTATTATCTGATAAAATCTAAGATCTTGTTGTGTTTTCTAATTATTGGTCTGTCTATAGTTTAAGAAAAGTCTTTCTTAATAAGAAGATCCTTATCTTATCAGATAAACCTAACCCTTCTAACATCAATAAAAGAATTTAATATCTGGAATACGTCTTACGTATAAGGTCGTAATCCCATATACTAAAAGAAAATAAAATATTTTTTTTTAATTTTTAAAATATTGGTCTAGTTCTTGTGACTTTAATAAATTAGTTATTAAAGTCAAAATGCATGTTAATATGATTAGTACTTAAAAATACATTTTTATCAAGGTTTTATATCACCATTTTACATTTGAAGTATTGATAACTCTTTAACTAAAGCATGTTTTATAATAACCAGTTTGACAACATAAGATACATTTAATTTATAGTAAATGTTCAACCTAAATGCAGGCCTATCATGTAAATAAAATGATTGACTGATGAAGTGAAGTATTGAAATTGAAAGGACAAAGAGAGAGCCAAACTTAGAAAAGAGATGCCGGTGCAGTCCAAACTGAAATATTATTTAGTAATTAGGTCATAACTAGAGTTGTAGATCTCAAATTTAGGCCTTCTTTATATGGATGAAAAGCTAAAACATAGGTCTAAAACTTTCATGCGGAAGGCAAGACTTAATTCTACTGTTTTGAAGTCCAAATCTTAGTAAAAATGTAGAAGTTTGCATTTGTCCTACAGCCCAGACACTATTCAATGTTCAGCCCATATCTCAAGTTCTAAAAGTTCAAATGACCTTAATTTTTTTAACTTAGAAAGATGAGACAATTTTCTAGAAGTTTTATGGGGAAAGTTGATTCAAATTTTAATGTTATCAATGATGTTTTCTTCAGACAAGAAGATAAGGATTGTCATCGGATCAAGATGTGGTCACCCATTCAATAATTATTCATCAAATCAATAATTTTAAATTTTAGCCCATAAAAAGAGGGATTTGCTATGCATTTAGATATCTTAGTTTTCAGATCAAGATCATGCCCTTGCTCTCTCTTTATTGTAATGCTTAAGTTTTACTTATATTAATTTCTTATTTATACTTCTCATTTCCTATCCTTTACATAGTTAACTTTTATCTTATTTATGTTCTTCTCTTGTTTATTTATATTTCTCTCTTTTATTATATTTAGTTAAGTTTATTATGTTAAGATGAATAGATTACACAAATGATGTAAGAATAAGTATAGTATAAACTCAATTTGAACTTTAATAAATCATACTATCATATTTTGTATTTGTTATCTTGTTTACTTTTAATACTTTGCTTGTTAAATAGTTAATCTAGATTTATGTTGTATAACACTTGACACAACAAATACTTGGCACTTTCATAAACCTAACCGTATGGTATAACCGACACCTATGCTATGAAAGGAACTTGATTTGTTGTTAACATAAGTTATAATCATTAATGTCTGACAACATTTACAAGAATTAACATTGTTCGAATAAGATAACTAATATAATCATGTTAATAATTTATAATCCGATTGAAACTTCTTTTGTATATGATTTCAGTTGACTAATAAGAGTTTATATTATACTTCTTTGAAATACCATTAGTAGATCCTCTAACCTTTATATTTATTGTTATTATTATTTAATCCTCACATTGATTAAGAGTTTATACTATACTTGTTTGAAATATTATTAGTGGATCCTCTAACTTTGATATTTGTTGTTATCATTGTTTAATCCTCACATTGATCTTTCATCTCAAAGTTCTCATCAACTTCTTCTTCTACTGCTTCTATTATTATTATTATTATTATCATTATTATTAGTAGTAGTAGTAGTAGTAGTAGTAGTAGTAGTAGTATTAGTACCATCACTATTATTATTATTATTATTATTAGTATTAGTATTACTAGTTGTATTATTATTATTACTATTACTATTAATATTACTATTATTATTATTATTACTATTATTATTGTTGTTGTTGTAGTAATATTGTTATTATTTATAATTTATACAATTAACCTCTTTATGGTTCGACCCCGATCTTATAGAGTTATTTATTACTTTGATACTCATACATTTAAGAGAAAATATTAATCTTTTGGTCATATCATAATATCTATTTTTTTTATTTTTTATTGAATGAAAATATGATATTTTTTTTGTGATATTTGGTCGTATGCATGAAAACAAGGTTTTTCTTGTTTTATAATTTATTTATTATTGCAATGTTTTGATAAAAATCAGGTATTTCAATATTGGATTTGTATCTTTATGATATAAAAATACAAATTAATATTAATCAAAATGGATAAAAAAATACATGATAAAATCACAATTTTTTTAAAAAAATATTTTTTAAAAAATATACATATATTGGTTGGCAACAGTGGAGCACTTTCCACTATTCACTTACTAAACAGTGGAGGACAATCGAAGAAGAAGCAAAAGAAGGAAAATGACCGAGTAATGTTGGTGCCTCGCGATGCTAGTGGAGGTGGAGCTGTTGTTGCGGTAGACGGCTATGATGGCAATGGTTCTTCTCTCCTCTACTTCATTGTGTTATTTTCTTCCTCAGTTTTTATTCCCCTTGTCAACAATGTTCTTCCCTCTTTGCAACTGCTTCATAGAGGTATTGGCGGCAACGACCTGGGGAGCTGATTCTGGCCGGCTGACAGTTTTTTTTCCTTTTCTCTGCTGATTAGTACTCAAAAGTGTATTTTTATCATGGTTTTATATCATCATTTTGCACTTAAAGTATCAATAACTCCTTAACTAAAGTACGTTTTATAATAATCTATCTAATAATATAAGATACCTTTAATTTGTGGTAAATGTTCATTTTAAATGCAGGCCTATCACATAAATGAAAGGATTGATTGATGACTTTAAGAACTTCAATTGCAAAGGCAAAGAGATGATCAAACTTAGAAAAGAGATGTCGGTGCAATCCAAACCGGAACACTGTTCGGTAATTAGGTCATATCTGGAGCTATAGATCTCAGATTTAGGTATACTTTATATGGATAGAAAGGTAAGACATAGGCCTACAACTTTCATTCCAAGATCTGAAAAGGCCATTTTCAAGTCCAAATCGTTGTAACAACAAAGAAGCCCGAATATGTCCTCCAGCCCGAGCACTGTTTAGTATTTTGGCCATATCTAGAGTTCTAGAAGTTGAAATGAGCTGAATGTTTTACACAAGAAAGCTGAGACAATTGCCTAGAACTTTCATGTTTTCAAGTGGCTCTAATTTTGACGTCATCAATGACGTTTTGGGCAGACAAGAGAAGATAAGGATTGTCACCAAGTCAAGGGTTGGCCATCTACTCATCAATTAGTCATCAAATCAATAGTTCCCAATTTTGGCCTATAAAAGGAGGCATTTGCCATGCATTTAGGCATCTTGGTGTCCAGATCAAGATCATGCTCTTGTTTTCTCTCTTTGTATTCTTTATGCTTTGTTTTCATTAATATCAAGTTTATGCCTTTCATTTCCTTTCCTTTCCTTAGTTAACTTTTATGTTCTTATTTTGTTTATCTATTTTTCTTTCTTTCATTATGTCTAGCTAAGTTAATTATGTCAAGGTGAAAAGGTTACACTAATGGTGTAAGAATAAGTATGGTATAAACTTAATATGGACTTTAATGTTTAATACTAACATGTTTTATATTTGTTATCTTGTTCACTCTTTAATACTTTGCTTGTTAAATGATTAATCTTGATTTATGTTGTATAACAATTGGTACAACAAATGCTTGGCACTTTCATAGCCCATACTGTATGGTATAACCGACACCTGAGCTATGAAAGGAACTTGATTTGTTGTTAACATAAGTTATAATCATGAATGCTTGACGAAATTTACAAGTATTAGCATTAATTGAATAAGATGACTAATGTAATCATGTTAACAATCTATAATCTGATTGAAACCTCCTTTATGTGTGGTTTCCAATTGTACAATAAGAGTTTATACTATACTTGTTTGACATACCATTAGTGGAACCTCTAACCTTGACATTTGATATTATCATTGTTTAATCCTTACATTAACATTCAATCTCCAAGTTCTCATCATCATCATCATCTTCTTCTTCTTCTCTTTCTTTATTATTATTACTACTACTACTACTAGTATTACTATTATTATTATTATTATTATTATTTCTATTATTACTATTATTGTTGTTGTTGTTATTGTTGTTGTTGTATTGTTGTTATTTATAATTTGTACAATAACCTCCTTGTGGTTCGACCCCGGTCTTGCCGGGTTATTTATTACTTCGACACTCCTGCACTTGGAAAAAGACATCAATCTTTTTGTCGTGTCATCTGCATGTTTTTTTATGTCTTTCTCCTTTTAATTTATGTTTGGTTTCTTCTCTCTCTGCTCTGCTAAGAGATGGCTGTAATGGCTAACCTCCTCTTCTCTATTCTTTTTGCTTCTTTTTGGTTATGTGTTTTGCTCCCTTCATCTTCATTTTTTCTCTGCCTGTCTTTGGTATTCTTCTATTGATGTTTTTCTTATTTTGGTTTGCTTGCTTCTATCTTAGCTCTAGTAATGAAGAGGCTGATAATGGTGTAATGGTCGATCTCCTCTCCTTTATTCCTTCTACTTCATTTTGGTTCATTGTGTTTTTCTCCTCTACACTCGTTCCTCTTGTCTTGCCTAGTTCTTCCTCATATCCCCTTCTAGTTTTTTATTCACCTTCTTACCTTTCTATTTTTTATTTGTCTCAAAACCCCTCTATGTTTTCTTCCATTTTTTCCTCTCTTTCTGTTTTTCTTTTTGTGGCTTTTAAAGCCTAATAATGCATATGTTTTCTTCGTGATAATAAAGACGTTCAGGCATTATTGCAATAATAATGGTTGTCGATGTTAATAGAATGTAGAGTAGTTATAAAATGTTCCCTGAAGCAATTTACTACTTTTTTCTGCTGAAATGTCTCCCTGCTTTTACTACCAAAACAGCTGCTAAGGAAGAAGACAATGAACAGTTATCCAGGAACAGTGCTGTTTCAAGATGTGAAATGGCCATTTTTAGTTTGGTCACTCAAGTTCTGAAATTTTGTAGTCAAGTCCTTGGATAAATTGTAATTGGACCTCTAAACTTTAATTTCTTACAAATGAATCCTAAATAACTCTCGTATTTTTTAATATCCCCAACCAATTTCTAGTCATTTTATAAGCGTTCCAACATCTTGTTCTCACTTTTATTATTTTTTGGATTCCTTTTAAATATATATATATATATAAATAATATAAAACACACACAAATATATATATATATGTGTGTGTGTGTGTGATTTAAATTATTTTTTGTTCATTTTTTATGTGTGAACCTAAAAATAGGTAACAATCGATGCTCCATTTTTATAATACTTATAGAGCAAAGACTTTGCGTGGTAAGTTTTGTAAAGATAAACAAAACAGAACCTTTCATCTTGATTTCTTTCAAGACTAGGCTGATCTAAAATTCTATCTTTATCGCAATCTCCTTTCAACTAGAAACTAATGATACAAACTTGATTATCTTGAGAACCCGATCTTGGTGCCCCTCTAAATTTTATGTCTTTTATTTTTTGTTAATTCTATTTTAACCAAAGCTAAAATCCTCTGTGCGGTTGGGCTAATGTGAGATCTCCTTCGACGATCCCCTTTAACTATAACCAAAATCTGTGTGGTTGGGCTAACTTGAGATCCCCTCTAGCAATTCCCTTTAACCAGAATAAAAATTATGTGGTTAGGCTAACCTAAGATCCCATTTGACAATCTCCTTTAACCAGAACCAGCATTTTTGTGTTATTCCTAATGGTAGGGTTTGAACTTTCTTCTTTTGTTTTGAGAATTTCCTAATGATAAGGTTCTTCTTATTTTTCTTCTTGATGATAAGGTTTGATCAAACTTTTCAGTTGATGCTTCTTTTTTTTTATGATTTTGTAGGACTGACATCGATCCTTCTTGATTGCAAGGTTGACATTTGTCCTTCTTAATGACTAAAATTAACTGGATTTTTCTCAATGATAAAGTTGGAAAACTTGGTTCTTCTTAATTACAGGGTTTACCTGAAGACTCTTCATGATGAAAAGGTTGATATTCTTATTTCTTTAAGATTTTTTTAATAGCAGGGTTTATCTCATCTTCTTACTGTTATAGGGTCACAACCATGATTCTTTATCATTATCAGCTCAATGATTCTTTTTTTATCCTCAATCTTACTAGATTTCTTTTAGAATTTTCCTCAATTGAATAAAAAAAATATGTGTGCAATGCTTTGAGGTTAGATGACATGCATGCATCCTTGCTAGTTTTGAAATATAGGTCCCCTCTCTTTGATGTTCCATCATCATAAGGTGTCTTTGTTTGTTATCTAAAACTTTCTTTGCTTTTTCAATATACTGGCTCATTCATGTGCTAGTCATCCCCTCAACTATAAATGCAATGCTTATCCTATGTTGTCTTTGATGATTATTGTTTTTGCTATTTATCAAGCATGATCATGCCTCCGAGTATTGTGTTGCTTGATTTTTTATGAAACAGCTTAACAAATTATTCATCTCCTAGATTCTCTCAAGAATCGTTCTTTGATTAGCAGTATGCATCCTTCCAACACTCATCAAGAGTTTTTCTAATGTCGTCCTCATCTTAGATTGCTAATTAGTCATCAACTTGCCTCTAGTTCCAACAACACTTTTCAAGTATATGTTATCATCAGCCTTTTTAAAAACTATCCAATCGTCCATACATGCATCTTATAGCTTGTAGTAAAAGGCTCTTGGTTGCAAACTTCATGTTTTTCTCAATGGATTCCTTTTTCAACTAGTCTAATCAGATTGTGAAAAGGAATGCATTAGAATTATCAATGATGTTTAATTTATCACTCATATTCATACGGTGAAGTGTGTCTTTAAGCCTCAAAACAGATGGTCCCACAGTCAGTCTTGGATGGGCATCCTTCCAACATTTATTCAAATGCAACTATTAATAACATCGTTCAAAAGTTATAGCTATACTGGAGATGATAAACCAAGATGACAATATGAAAATATCCTTCAAGTGCAACATTACTCATTAATTACTACTTAAATTCACTAAATTATAGATTGTCTTTGCCCCTAGTTAATATGAATATATTCATTCATTGATTCACCATTTGATCATCTTTCTTTGCCCATAGCTGCTGCTTATCAATTGCTGCTAAAATTCACTAGATCATAGACTGTTTATGTCTTCAATTGATTTAAATTTGATCATTTTTCTTTTCCCCCAACTAATTTGAATATTGTTTATCTTCCTTTTCAGGGTCCATTGCATTTCCCATAAATAGTCAACTTTTCAAGGATGATTGAGAAGAATTGATGTCACTTTTGTCTAAGGTTTTGAAAATTCGATTGATGTTTTTCTTGTTTAACAATCTTTCTTGTTTTAGAATCAAATCTCATATTTCAAAGATCATATCTGTTCAAGTCTAATTATTGAAATGAAATCAGAGAGATGTTAGTTTTGAAAAGTCAAGCTTGTTTGGTCAAAGGCTTAACATACGTCATTCAAAATATACAGTCTTTTGATTATCTTATATTTTAAAAACAAAAATTGACCCGTTCTAAGATTAAAATGAATTTTCCATGGTTTTTTGTGTCATTTTTTAAATTTTGATCTTAGATATATCATTTGATAATCTATGATGAGGTGACCTTCTGCAAATTTCAAGGAAAACAAAAGTCTCAAGTCAGAACTCGAGAATTTATCAAGAAAGTTTGTTTTCTTTTGAGCACTTATTTTATCAGCATGTAATTAGTAACTTGATTCATAAAATCACAACTCTTATAGAAAAAAAAAATCTCCAAGTTTCAAGATTGTTATTTATATGTTCAAATTATTTTTTTGATCAAAAAAGGCTTTTAAAATCATGTAATGCAGGTTATGGCTCATGACTATGAAAGAAGAGGAATTTTACAGGCTCAAAAGGCATTTGAGAGTTTCAAAGGCCTCATATCAACATCAACTATTCATCAAATTACATATAACCAAGTTAACCTCAAAGATTAAAATTTCTTAACATAGGCCATAATGTATATCCAACTTTCCTTGATGAATAACCAATCTTAATCATCTGATAACATCAAAAGCTTCATAACGGATACTAAAAGTCCTGTTTGTAGCTCAGTATGTTTATATATATATATATGGCTTTCATATAGCCTTCCTCAAAGTTTTCTAACATACCCTCGGTCTATGTCTTTTTTCTTTTAGCTCTCTCTCAAACGTTAGACTTTTATTTTAAGCCTTCCCCTTATCAATTGACTCTAACACTGTCCTTATATATATATATATATATATGGCTTTCATATAGCTTTCCTCAAAATTTTCTAACATACCCTTGATCTATGTCTTTTTTCTTTCAGCTCTCTCTCAAACGTTAGACTTTTATTTTAAGCCTTCCCCTTATCAATTGACTCTAACACTGTCCTCATCTTTACTAACATAAATCTCTTATTTGCCCCTATTGTGAGGGGTGATCCTAGTTAGGATTTTTTTTTAATAAATATTCTATCAAGCTCAAAATGGGTTTGCAAAGAATAAATATCTTTAAAAAGTGAAGGGATATCAAATATGGTCTTTTCTCTTTTCAAGCAAGGTTAATTAGAACCGATAAATTTTGATCTCATCCAGTATAATAATTTGGACTTGTAAGAATCATGATTCGCGAGTCTATAACTACTGAATTCACTACATATCATTATGCATACTACTAAAACTTAGCTACATGATTTGTGGTTTAGCTTTATGTGTGGGTTAGAAATTTGTTTTGTCACCTTATGTCATTCTAACAAATATCGAGTAATTTTTGTAATCAATACACTTTTAAATCTTTTAAGATTGAATAGCTTTAATTTTGCATGGTTGAGTTTGATCTAAAAATTTATCAAAAATAAAATGTTAAACATCTTCTAACTTCAGAACAACAATGAGAGAAAGAAAAAGACATGTTTCGTTAAAGGATGAGATATGATCCTAAAAAAATATAGAATGACAAATCCATAACAAAATAATTGACAATTCAACACCATTCTTGAATCAGCTTTTCTGGCAATATTTATGTTTTGCTAAGCAATTTTAATCGCTTTTTATTTTGAGGATGTTGTGGTGATAATAAGGTTAATGACCTTAACACGACCAAAAGATTGTTTCAACTTGGAATTGACTTAAAAATTATTTTTTCTCGCAATCAAACTCTCAATAAATTCAATTAAACCTTGGATAAAATTTAATTAAGTCTATGAACATATGATTTTGAACTTTTCTTCCTCAAAATTGAGTTTTTCTTATCAACGGGGCTCTTACCAATTAAAAATATACTATCAAATTTCAACTCTTGTATTTTTTAACCTCCTCAACAAATTTCTAGCCATTTTATGGGCGTTCCAACATCCTTTTCTCACTCTTATTATTTTTTGGATTCCTTCTAAATATATGTGTGTGTGTTATTTTTATTTTATTTTTTGTGCATGAACCCAAAAATAGATAACAACAAAGACATCAAGGGAGACATTGTTCGAACTAGAAGAGGTTCACCTACTTCAATGAGTGCTGATAGACAAGATCACCTTGTTATTGAGGCAAGTTCTTATGATAGACTAGTTTTATATATGCAGGATTAGTATCATTTTGATGACATTTGGAGTGGAAAGGTCATATAAATATTTTAATTAATCATTGTAAAGTATTAAAATATTAATTATTTTAATTGTTTAAATAACTAAATTGATTGATTTTTAGGGTAATGATCATGTAACACCTCAATAACATATTTTAATGGAGTTGCATGAGCTTGTCCACTCGTTGGTTATCAACACTGGTTTTTATTAGATCATTCAGCTGCATGACATACATTTTGACTACTCATTGATTACATTAGTTGGGCGATGAAAGTGTGAGACATATACCTTCCATCTACATGATGGTGAGATGACACCCACACTTCATGATATCACCATGTTAACTAGTCTCCTAATAGATGGAACTCTTATGATAGGTCATAAGGGGTCTATTGATAGAGATATTTTATATGATCATATATTAGAATAGGTGCCTCCAGCTAGTGCTTATAGGAGAAACTACATTAAGCTGACATGGCTGAACATTAATTTTAAGACCTTCTTTATAGATGTGTCCAAGGACCAAATTGATTATGCATGCTCAAGCATACATAATACATATGTTGGAAGGTTTTATTTTCATGAGTACTACTGGTAATGCAATATTGTTGTTCTTTTTTACACTACTCTAGGATTTTTGGGTCATTTCTAATTACAACCAAGGGGCATGTTTGCATATCTATATTGACAACTATGTAAAGCATGTCTAAAAAAGAGAAGATAAATTGTCTTGTGTCTCCTATTTCTTCCAGTATATATAGTTTAAATTATTTGATTATTAGAATTAATAGCATTTTAAATATTAACTTATAATTGTCAATGTTAATTAATATAGTTCTGGTGATATAAGCATATTAATGTTGGACATCCAAATAGTTACGGTAATAATATGTTTGACACTCTCACTCAGATGCCATTATCCATTGGTTATAGGTAATCATAAAAAAAAAAATTAATGATAGTCAACACATTATTTATATAAATTAAATGTAAAAAAATATATACTAATTTTTTTAGCTTATCACATTAAATGAGGTGGGGCTAGATATTTCATAATAAACTCCACTCATTTCCACGAGTGTTATCGAGATGAGTTGGATGCATAATTGTCATATTAAGTATATATTATAAATGCATTAAACTTTTTTGTTATTTGAACATAAATTATTTAGTTTTGATTTGCTATCAAATATAAATCTTTTATATGTTCTGATAAGTCATACGAATGTCATATAAAAAGAACTTGATACTTTAAGCTTCATTTACATGACGTGAGAGATTTGACATTTGACTAACACAAGTTATGTTGCACTGTTTTGACATTGTTAAGATACATTGTTCATATCAGGTAATTCAATAGTTTGGACTATCACAACATATATTGGATTACACTGATATTGGTGATGAGCTATATAGTATTATTTGATAGGATATGTGTGAGGGGAATTAGTTGATGATTTATGCATCTGACCTAGATCTATGAGATGCTAAAAGAGATAGTGTTTTTTAGGAGCGACATCCAAAGATTGATATAAATATTTACATGAGATGATATATGTTTATTATGCATTATTTCTTTACACCTACCTAATCATGTTTCCTGATATGTCCATGTAATCCAATGTATTATATATCCTGATATTCGAGACAGAATTGATTAATATACAATAATATTGTTTTAATACAACATTTATTACATATCAAATTAATTTTAGTGTGGATAATGACTACTAATTATTGATTTTTAATCCATGTATATAAATTCATTATTTGGTACGGGAGGCTCATAAAGTAATAATGACTATTCGTAAAGTTATTGATGATATGAAATGAGATGTATTGTTGCCAATTCCACACTTAATTTATATCATGGTAGACTTCAAGAGGTTGAACATCATGAAGTAGCATTACCGAAAGATAAGATTGCCTATCATGGGAGTGTTGGGATGCTTGTCTGTTCACGAGCATCCCAGACTGATTTATAAATATCCCAACATGTTTATGCGCATCTCAATTCCATCCATAAACTAGGGTGATATTGGTCCTCCTCACACAAATATGAATATTACAAACCCGTTGTCGAGTTAAAAAAGTTGGAGTGATGCTCTACACCCATTCATGAGTGCTCCAAATCTTTTGACAAGCTGAGATAATTATTAGATATAGTTACATGTTATTGCATGTTATGAAAATTATGAATAACTATATAATTAATTTAATTTTAATAAAATATTTGTTATGTTAATCATTAATCTAATTTTATTATTTATGATTGAATATGTTACACGCTATTTATATGAATTGAATTTTGATATTAAAAAATTAATTATTTAAATTAAATGAATTGCTATTTTTCAATAAAAAGATAAAGACAAAATAAATTATTCCAGTATCAACTATTAAAAAATTCATAGATACTATCTCGTAAATACTAATTATAAGTTAATCAAACATGCTAGTTTCTTAATTATTTATTTGCGCGTGTTATTTTACTTAAAAAATTATCTTGACTTGGCGAAGTTAGCAAAGCACTCCGTATTAAACTAGAAATAATTGGTAATCACATCGTTGACAATTGGCGTGATAGCCACCTTGCCGTGCCTCAGTTGTAAACCTGTTTTTGGACATGAGTGGTCTTGGACACGATAGCTCCATTGAAAAATGAACTTAGCGAGGCCATTGGAAAGATAAATTTCTTTTTTAGAATTATTCGGACATAACTTGTGGGATAACATAAAATTATTTTCCATTCAGTTTCTTTTAATTTTTTTGAATGAGGAAAATAAAAATATGTCCATTTATAAAGACAAAAACTTTTTTAACAAAAAAAGAAATACAATAAAATTCTGATAATTTATCATAAAAAAATCAAAACCATAATTTATACATATCACTTAACAATTTATATTTGCAGATCATTAATTTTATTTTATTTAAATTTAAAATCATCATAAAAACTTTATATTACTCACTGAAAAATATATTTATATTAAAAATTAAATTTATAATACTAACTAAATATGAAAAAATTATATTGTTAAGAATGTTTGTATATATATATATTGTTTATGTTTTTTTCGTTTGAAAAATAATGAAAATTTTATAAAGAAATAAATTCAAATAACTAGTTTCTCAATTTTCTAAATAAAAAGATATTATATTTAAATAAAATTTCTTCTTTTTTTAGACTTCATTTTTTTAATAAACAATAAAGTATTAGTTTATTCCATGACTGTCTCTAACGTGTGGGCAATGATTGTTGGAGTTAAAAACAAGCCTTGACAAGGGAGGACTATCCATCGTGATGAGCACATCATGGTGAAATTGTTCTGCCTCCCCACGAGATGCATTCCAAAACCAACACGGCATGACGCAAAAATACTAGTCATTTTTTCCTCCTGCCTTTGAAGTCAATTTAGTCCATAATAACATAATTTATTACAAGAATTACATTATTACATTGCAATTACAACATTTACGAAAATATCTAGAAAAAATACTATAGCAAATTACGTAGTCAGAAAAGATTTTATTTTCATCCTCAAGTTTTTGTTTTTTCAATTGTAGTCTTCTGTGCTTAAATTGATGATTAATTTTTCAAAATTTATTAATGAGTTCATGAGTTAAATTACAAGTTTGAGATCCTTGCTTGAGTTGATTAAAAATTAAACTTTTCAATTTATTTTATTTATTTTCTATGAAGTTATTTTTATTTCAAAAAAATATTGTGATATTAGATTGATATTTGATTTTGTAAATATCTATTTTTGCAAACATATAATTAAATAAAAAGTAGTTTACAAAAAAGCTATTAAATCTAGTGGTGTCTACATCTAAGTCATGAGTTCAACGGGTTAAGTCATAAAACTTAAATCGATGTAATATATTGTAATCTTAATATTTTTTAAAAAATATTATATTGAAATATTTTTTAATTAAATTATATTTTTACTGATGATTTAAGCTGTTTTTCAACCCATCTAGTTAATTAGATTACATTTAGGCATGTCTTACATGATTTCAAGGATAACTTATTAGATTGATTTCAATGACACCGTTAGAGAGTTTCCAATAACCTAAATATTTTTTATTAAAAAAATTTACATAATTTACTAAAATATCTAAGAAAAATAAAATTATGTGGGAGTCCCTAGGATTTTATTAGATAGATCTAGAGTTGTTTAAAGTTTATCACCTGAAAATACAATCTTCTTTGCTTTCAAATAATTTTTTAAAAATTGAGCTCTCACAAATAATAACCCATCCAATTATTTGATCTTCAATGATTATCCTCATTGAACCAACAATGAGAAATCTTCCAACTCCCTATTTGTTAAGCTATGTCTAAAGTGTAAGTTTTAATTTTATGTTCATATAGGTTTTTTTTTTCCTAGTAGAAAACCTTGTCACAATAAAAGCATAGCTTGTTATTTATAAAAAAACAAAATATTCTAAAAAACCCTATATATTGGTAAAAAATTAATTTTTCACCCTAAATAATATCTATATATTAATTCAGGACTTAACTCAACAAAGTCCTTACTTGATTTTTATAGTTCTAGAAATATAATCCATCTATTAATTATATTATAGTTTTTAATTTCTAAAATATATTTTAATAAATTCATAATTAAATCATCTCAATTTAATTTATAACTAATTATTCTTAATGTGTGTGTTACATTATATTTTTAATTTGTTAGCCTAAATATAAATTATAATTATAATTAAATAGAATAGAATAAAATTAATAATTTAACTTATTATCAATTTAATAATTAATTAATTTATATTTTAAGATCAAGTATATTATCTAGTAACATGTAATGATCCCTCAAATATTAAAAAATTCATTAGTGATTTGATATAATCTTTTAGTGACTGGTTTCTTAGTGTAATTAATATTCTTTCATAAATAATATTTTGATTTAACTTTAAAGTATAGAATATATCTACCATATTAAATTATGTTTGTTCTCTACATAATAGTCATTAATTATTTGAATAAAATTTAAAACCATTTTCAAATTTTATTCCATTTTCGACAAGAATTTCTCGGTCAATACTATTTGATAACAGACAAAATAATTTTTATAATTTACCTAGAGTAATGAATCATCTCTTGATCACTCAAGTACCTTCATATAGTTCATATTATACCTAATGTTTGTCTTTTCGTTACATCAATTAAGATAACATATAACAAGATCAAAACATAACATTATCTATATAAGATAACTTAGTGATTTCAAATCTAAGAATCATTTACACAACCATTACATGATTTTTTTTCATAGCTATAGGTGATGTATTCATATGAAATTCTTAAGTATGTTAGTTTAGTATACATAGTTTTTGACAAATACTTTCATAATAGTTCTATATATCTCTTATATATCAATTTATGAGAATAAATTGCTTTTTTAAAAAAAAAAATATAATATGTATTAGTTTCTACGATTCTAACAAATATCTAGTATTTAAAGAATATCGGCTATAAACATTTTAGAAACATTGCTTTGATATAATAAAAATCACATAATTATAACTTTTTAATTTTGTTTGCATAACTTCTTTGTCTTATAAATTTTATCTTTACTGCAAATTTTGTAATTTAATGTTATATAAATATTATAGATAAATTAAGTTTTTATTAATAATAAATTTATTTATATATAATTAACCAATTAGTTAAAAAACATATTAAACTAACCTGATTTTTTTATAGATATAAGGGTATAACTTGTACCAAAACTTAGTGTTCTATTTTCTTGTAACATTTTGGTTGTTTTCCTGTCAATATCCATCTTTATAAGTTTGTTTTTAAATTAATTTAAATTGCATGGTTGGTTTTTTATTTTAACTCTATTTTCGTAACAACAATGAATTAAAGGTCACCGCAGTGGCACTCAAATCTTTATTTCTTCTGTCAAGACAATTGTGTTGCTTTAATTATTGTGTATCAATGAATAAATTCTTCTTATTTTCAGTCTAAGATTACATGAATAATATATGTCTTTTCATGCCAATTTATATCCGACAACAGTTTCAAAAAACACATTTTAACCTAGCACTTTGGAAGAACTTTTCATCCAGCAACAAAATGTAAACCAAAACAAAGCTTTTCTTCCAAGTATATTCTTGAAAAATACAATTATGATTATTTTTTAAAGTACATTTCACTAAAAAAATATATTAAATTTTTTTTTTATTTTTTAAATTATTTTTAACATCACCACATTAAAATAATAAAAAACCAAAAAATATTAATTTAAAAAAAATTAATTTTTTAAAACATTTTTAAAATACAAAAACAAACAAAACATCATGGTTGAAAACATGGTGAAAACAATGTTCCCTCAAATTTTAAATTTTTTTATTAAAGATATATTTTTAGATTGTTTTGATATATTAATATTAAAAATAATTTTTAAATAATAAAAAATATTATTTTAATATATTTTTAAACTAAATTTTTTTTTTGAAACACAAGCACTATCTAATTTCAATTACCTAATAAACCGACCATGCACTATCCAGCTTAAAAAGCATCTGAGACACACCAAACTACCAGCACTATTACTACTTTCTCATGATTTCTAGTGGTGAAATCATAAGAGTTTGTGGACGAAGGCGTGATCTTCGTCGTAATTGGAGGACTGATATGGAGGTTGCCCAAAACCGAAAAGGAAAAAATAACCCACAATTAATGTAGCATTGACGGTAATAATATATAGCGCTCTGAAAATAATTAATGAAAAAAAGAGAGAGAAAGAGATTAAAAAAAGAAAGTGACAGAGATGGGGAGAGTTACAAAAAGTGTCGACATAATCGTGCTCATTCTCTACCATAAAGTGGCAACTGTAGAAGCCACCTCTTTGCATTCCCTCGGCTTTCGTCAAACAATGTCGACACTCTCCCATAATCCCCATGAAAATATTCCCACTCTCGCTCTCCTCCTACATATTTCTGCAATCCCACAGTGGCGCTACACGCAGTATAAGACTTTTCCCATACCCTTTCTTTCTTTATGATCGCAGCTTCTGCTGCTTTTTTCTTTTTAATATTTGGAATTTGTGTTTCCCCATCATATTTCAACCTCCTTATTTATACTCCCCATATTCTCTTTCCAAATTCCCATGTTATTCATCGAGGTTGGTAGCTAATATATTTTCTTTTTCTCTTATAAAATTCTTGATGTTTTTGTTGATTTTGGCTTCTTGGGATTCGTAACAGGATCTTTGGGAATTGCTTTACCTGGATCATTTCCAATCACAAGCTCAAGCCTTTTCTGGTAAGTTCTCGTAATTCTAGATTCAAACACTCGGATAGGGTTTTCTTTTTCCTGTTCAAGCAAGACAGAATTTGGGGTCTTGGGTTTTGTTTATTTATGTCAATAATGTTTTGCAGTGTTCATTTCTTGTGTTGTATCGTTAACTGAACGCAATCCTATGTTTTAGCACTCCGAAATTGTGAAAAGATACTAGCTAAAACCTCCACTATTTTTTTTTCATTCGAAGATGATGCCTTTTGTTTTAGTGCTATTTGTTGTGTTGTAGATCTATAATTGAGTGGAGTTTTCTGTTTCACGACTTCTAAATCACAGGGAGTTGTAACCTTCACATTGATTGTTGCCAATTTAACTCAAAGCTAACTTATTTTTATTTTGATTTTATAACGCAGACGTTTTATTTGAAGCAATCTCTAAATCAATGTCAAATTCTACTTGTGGATCCTCCGAAATGGAAATCTGCAGAGACGACTCATCAGCACTCATTCTCAAACTCATTGCCATAGCTTCAATTCTCTTTGGTGGCATAATTGGCATTGCAATACCGATAATCGGAAAGCACAGCCACTTCCTCAAGACCGATGGTAGCCTCTTTGTGTCTGCAAAGGCTTTTGCAGCAGGCGTAATTTTAGCTACCGGTTTTGTTCACATGCTATCAGCCGCGTCCGAGGCCCTTTCGGATCCTTGCTTACCTGAATACCCGTGGAAGAAGTTCCCATTTTCAGGGTTTTTTGCTATGTCGGCTTCTCTGCTAACTCTGCTTCTTGATTTTGTTGGGACCCAATATTATGAGAGGAGGCAAGGGTTGAACAAGGCTAGTGAGGAGCAAGTTCGAGTCGGGTCGGTGGATGTGGATCCGGGTCATGAATCAGGTATCATGCCCATTGTAGAAGTTAAAGAGTTGAATGGGTCTAGTGGGAAGGTGTTTGGTGAAGAGGAGCATGGTGGGATGCACATTGTGGGAATGCATGCGCACGCAGCACACCATAGACATAACCATCCTCAAGGGCAGGATGCCTGTGATGGGCTTGTCAGCAGTCGTGACCATGGGCATGGGCATGCGCATGGATCTGGGCACGAGCACGGTCATGAGCATGGAGCGAGTGATGTCACTGATGTGGAAAGTGGTTTGAGGCACGTTGTCGTTTCACAGGTAAGCATGTGGTTTCTTTTCTTTCTTTCTTGCACGGTTGCTGTACTTGCATGCAGTGGCCGCTGCTGTGTAAATTAGCGATCTTAATGGTGGTTTTGGGTTTATGTCACTGTACAAAGTGATTAACGTCAGCATCCATATTCAATGACGTGGGACCCACAAACAGATGTAATTTAGGTGGCGCGTGTATCTCTTGCTTGGTAAATCTGCGAGTAATTATTAGGGTAAAGTAGTCGCAGCTTGCAAGGATCGTTGAATTTGATATTTTTACTTTGTTTATGGTCTCTATAGTGTTTGGTCGGCAGTGACCTGATTCGTCGAAGGTACTTGCACGGCTAGTCCAGCCCGATGTTTTTATTTTCTCATGTCTGATCAAGTGTCCACTTGGTGAAGTTGCGTCTGGCTTGAAAAAAGTAGTTTTGCCAGACAAACGTATAGTGTGTGATGATGGGTGGTGAAGAACTCGCTTCTTGCCGACTGTGAGCTTGATGTTTTTTTTTGGTTTGCTGTGCAGATATTGGAACTTGGGATTCTCTCACATTCTGTGATCATTGGGTTATCTCTAGGAGTTTCACAGAGCCCGTGTACCATAAGGCCGTTGATTGCTGCATTATCATTTCACCAGTTTTTTGAAGGATTTGCGCTTGGAGGCTGCATATCCCAGGCACAATTTAAGACACTGTCGACTACAATAATGGCATGCTTTTTTGCCATAACAACCCCTGCAGGAATCGGCATTGGGACAGCCATTTCTTCGTTTTACAATCCGAACAGCCCAAGAGCATTAGCCGCTGAAGGCATCTTAGATTCTCTGTCGGCCGGGATTCTTGTTTACATGGCTTTAGTGGACCTAATTGCTGCTGATTTTCTTAGCAAGAGGATGAGCTGCAATTTTAGACTTCAAGTGGTGTCTTATTGCATGCTTTTCCTCGGGGCTGGATTGATGTCTTCACTTGCGGTCTGGGCTTGAGTTTATTGGTTTTAGATGAACTGTTTAGTCTCTCTCGTTTTGGCCCTTTCTGGGTGTTCACTTCAGAGCAGAACTTGCAAAAATTCGTCCATCGATTTTTTAATTGCTTTTAGGAAAAATACAAGAAGATATAGGGAGAAAAGAACCAGAAGCTATAGCCTTTGTTTTTCAGATTCATGAAATCACATGTATGTACGACAATGGAGGGAAAAAAAAGAAGATCAAGCGGCGATTCCACCAGCTGTTGGTGGACAAATTCATACATAACCAAAGCTGGAGTCTGTCTTGTAACGTGTTCTTTTATACGCACTTTCTGAGCTGAAAGCAATCCATAGCAAGATTATCCCTGGCTTTTGTTGTCAAACCTCAACGATGAGGTCGTGTAATGGAGTTAAAGAAGCTAGCTACCTGCCTAGCGGACCAGAATTTTAATGGCCTAGCTTCCAATAGTAATATAGCATGACCAGGCTGGATTGCTGCCATAACTGGGTTGAGTGTGGTTTGAAAAAAATAAATATTTTATTTTATAAAAATTATACTTGAAGTTTATTAACAATAAAAATATTTTATATTTTAATAAAATATTTTTTTATTTGTTTTTGTTTGTATAAAATATTTTAAAAAAATTTAAATTTTTTTATATTTTTAAATTAATATATATTTTTAATATTTTCGGATATTTTGATTAAGTGATACTAATTTTTTTTTAAATTTTATTTTGATATATTTTTAAGTTAAAAATATTTTAAAATTCTCAAGGAAATATTTATGATATTCCGTTAAAAAACATGTAAAACTTGTATAAAATTTACGTTACAAACTTATTTTTTAGTGGACCCTGCTTTTAAAATACAGTTTGATTTATTATCAAACACATTATAATATTTGTTATTTGTTTGTTTCACTGCTAACGTGAAAAATTAGCAAAAAACAAATGCACTCTTTAACTATAAGAAGAGTTAATTATAGGCAAGGTTACCCGTTTAATGTAGCTTAGGAATGGGGATTTGATTAGGAGCGATCTAAGGATGGACTAGATGAGCGAGAAGCGCTATGTTACGCGTCCAGAGTCAACTTAAATATTTTTTGAACATAGAAAAATATATTTAAATATTATTAATATTTTTTTTTCAATAAAAAAGATAATAAATTGTATAAAGGTTTACTTTATGATTGATTTTAGTAATAAAAAAAATTCATACAACCTAAATATTATATTGACTTGAAACAACCTAAATTAACGTGTCAAATTTATGATTCGACTATGATAAGTCTATAGAAAATAAATAAAAATAAATTCTAAAACCTAATTTCCGATCAACCAAATTTTAAAGGATGAAAGTGAAAAATATCATGAGTTAACATGTCAAACTTACCATATCATAAGACAAAGATAATCCAATGAAAAAAATCAAAATAAATTATAAATTTAATTCCCCAACCAACTTAATATTGAAGGATGAGATTGAAAAAAAAATCAATTAAAAAAAACATAAAAAAACTTAAGTTAATAAACAAAACTTATGACCCAAGTCATTAGACTGAGATAACTTTATATATAAAAAAATAAAAATAACATAATTTAATCTGCGTTAACCTATCAAATCCATGACTTTGATCTTGAAACAGATTGAGATAATTTCATAGAGAGAAAGTTAAAATAAATTATTAAGGTTGATTCTCAATCATTCCTATCAAACCTAATGTTGAATGATAAACTTTGTAAGAATCTTAATTAAAAAATAACATAAAAAGTAAGCAAAGTCAACCCAAGTTAATCATTAAACACTATTTCCAGATCATAAGAATATATAATCTAATAAAAAAATAAACCAAAATAAATCATGAAATTTAACTTCTAATCAAACACAATATTAATTTATAAAATTAAAAAAAAATCAATTAAAAAAAAGAAAAAAATGAGTTAATTTGGTTAAGTAGTGACCTAGATTATAAAACAAGAATAACCCAATAAAAACTAACTTCAATATTAAAAAACTTGTGACTTGAATTATGAGACCGATATAATATTTTTTTTTTAAAAAAAACAACCTAATTAAATAAGAGTTAAAATGTCAAAACTTGTGATCTTAATTGTGAGACCAAGATATTTTAATAAAAAGCAAATCAAAATAGATTATAAAGCTTAATTTTCAACTGACCCAACGTTGAATAATAAAATTAAAAAACAAATCAAATAAATAAAAGACACAATAAAATAATTTGAGTCAACTTGGGTTAATCCATTAAGTTTTATTCTTGGGTCATGAATAATGCTTACTGAGAATGGGTATAATAAAACCCCCTTCTCATTGAGTTTATGGTTAATAATAATCATACCTTAGTAAAAACACCGCAAACCAATCTTGATGTTGGGGGCACATGCATAATTCTTATAGGGGGACCATGAGAGACTAATAAGATGTGTAAACAACTCTACACTAAACAAAGATACCTTGGTTATTAGTTCTTACTTTGCTATGAGTTGATAATTTTTTTAAATGTAAAAAAAAATGTTAAAAGCATGAAAGAATTTTTTGGTGATATTATTAAACCCAACCAAATGGATCAATCATGAAATATCTTGACTCGACTGCTTGCCTAACTCAAGTTGCCAATTAAATCACGTGGAGCTAACATGACATGAATCAATCGATTTTACAGGTTCAAATGCGATTTTAATGACCGATTGACTTAAAAAAGTATTTTAAGATGATTTTTATAAAAAAAATAATAAGACAATGCCATATTGAATTGACCTTAGTCACTCTATAACTGGGGTCATTGACTCCATTGGGTTTAATATTGTTTTTTTGGTAAAATAGTTTTATTTAATTATATGATAAAAAATTGATGTTCGTAAAATTTAGCATCAACCTAAAAAGTAGATATTTTAATTAAGATCATGATAACTTTATAGAAAGCAAAAAAATAAATAAATTATGAAGTATATTAAAGAATGAAAAAAATATCAATAAAAATTAAAGTACTAAAAACTAAAAAAAAAATAATCAGGTTTGGTGGTTAAACCCATCAAATCCATGAATTGAATAACCTAAGTTAACACGTGAAGCCCACAAACTTGGTCATAGACTCTATTGAGATTAATAACTTGTTTTTTTAAAATATTTTTTTATTTAACTATATGATAACAAAAATAGACAATCATAAAATCGAGCACCAACCCAGTGCCGAGATTTTTTTTTAGATCGTGATAACCTCACAAAAAGAGAAACAAAATAAATTAGAAAACTCAATTTTCAATTATTCCAATTTCAAAAGATAAAATTGAAAAAAACTAATTAAAAAATATAGAGAAACTTTAAATGTCAAACTCACGAATTAGGATAATCTGAGCTACCTCGCCAAACCTGTAACCCAAGTCATTGACCCTACATAGTTTAATATCTCTATTTTTTTAAAATAATTTTTTATTTTACAAAATGTTAAAAAGTAGACAATTGCAAAATCAATCATCCACCCAATGACGAGATGTTTATTTGACATCACAATGACACTATGAAAAGAAAAAATAAAAAGAAACAAATTATAAAGTTTAATTTCCAACCAATTCAATGTTAAATAATGAAATTAAAGAACAAACATGAAAAAATCAATTAAAAAAATTAGAATTTATTGTATCAAGTGTTATGTAACATAAATCTAGATTAGTCATTTAACAAGCAAAGTATTAAAAAGTAAACAAGATAACAAATACAAAACATGTTAGTATCAAAACATTAAAGTTCATGTTGAGTTTATACTATACTTATTCTTACACCATTAGTGTAACATATTTACCTTGACATAATAAACTTAGCTAAACATAATAAAAGAAAGAAATATAAATAAACAAGATAAGAACATAAATAAGATAAAAGTTAACTAAGTAAAGAAAATGAAATGAAAGGCATAAAACAAGCTATTAATGAAAGTTAAACTTAAGCATTACAATAAATACAAAGATAAAAAGCAAGAGCATGATATTGATCTAGAAATCCAAGACGCCTAAATGTATGACAAATGCCTCCTTTTATAGATTAAAATTGAAAACTATTGATTTGATGATTAATTGATGAGTGGGTGGTTACATCTTGACTTAGTGACGATCCTTATCTTCTTTTCTAAATAAAACATCATTAATAACATCAAAATTTAAACTAGACCTCCATATAAAATTCTAGAAAATTTCTCAGATTTCCAAGAAAAGAAAATTAAGATCATTTGAACTTTTAGAACTCAAAATATGGGCTAAACATTGAACAGTGTCTAAACTGCAGGATAGATTCAAACTTTTTCATTCTTATTATAATTTGGGTTGAATACTAAAATTATAGGCCTATGTCTTACCTTTCTATCCATATAAAGCAAACCTAAATCCGAGATCTACAACTCCAGATATGATCCAATTACCGAATAGTGTTCTAGTTTGGATTGCACTAACATTTCTTTTCTAAGTTTGACAATCTCTTTTTCCTTTCAATTTTAATACTTAAACTCGTTAATCAATTCTTTTATTTATTTGATAGGCTCCATTTAAGATGAACATTTACCATAAATTAAAGGTATTTTATATTATTAGATATGTTATTATAAAACATACTTTAATTAAGGAGTTACTGATACTTCAAGTGCAAGATGATGATATAAAAGTTTGATAAAAATACACTTTTAAGTACCAATCACCAATCATATGGTATAACCGATACTTGTCCTATGAAAAAAACTTGATTTGTTGTTAACATAAGTTATAATTATGAATATCTGACAATATTTATAAGTATTAACATTATTCAAATAAGATAACTAATGTAATCATGTTAATAATTTATTTATGATCTGATTGAAACTTTCTTTATGTGTGGTTTTCGATTGAATAATAAGTGTTTATACTAGTTTGAAATACCATTAGTGAATTCTCTAACCTTGACATTTGTTGTTATCATTATTTAATTCTCACATTGATATTTCATCTCAAAATTCTCATCAACTTCATTTTCTTTTTCTACTATTACTATTATTGTTGTTGTTGTTGTTGTTGTTGTTATTTATAATTTATACAACTAACCTTCTTGTGGTTTGATCCTGGTCTTACCGGGTTATTTATTACTTCGACACTCCTACTCTTGAAAAAGGACATCAATCTTTTGGTTGTGTTATTTAGCAAAATTTATTATATCAAGGTGAAAAAGTTTCAGTAATGGTGTTAGAATATGTATAATATAAACTCAACATGGATTTCAATGTTTATATCCAAGAAAGTTTGTTATTAACATGTCTTATCATTTTTATCTTATTAATTCTTAATACCTTACTTGTTAAATGGTTAATCTAGTTTTGTATTGTATAACACTTGGTACAACAAATACTTGACACTTTCATGGCTAATCCCATGGTATAACCTCCACCTATACTATGAATGAAACTTTATTTGTTGTTAATATAATTTAACATCATGAATTCTTGATAATATTTAAAAGTTTGGTGTTATTTAAATAAGATAATTAACATGATCATATTAATAATTTATAATGAGTTATAAATGATAAATCATCCGAATGAAATCTTCTTTATGTGTGGTTTTTAGTTGAGTAATAAAAGAATTTATATTATACTTATTTGAAATACCATTAGTGGATCCTCTAACCTTGATATTTATTTTTATCATTGTTTAATCCTCACATTAATCTCATATCTCAAAATTCTCTTTAACTCATTATTATTGTTATTATTATTATAGTTAACTTCCCTGTGGTTTGACCGTGGTTTTGATGAGTTATTTATTATTTGATACTCCTACACTTGGGAGAAAAAATCAATCTTTTGATCGTGTCAGTATCCATTTAAATGGTATGTTTCCATGTTATATTTTTTTTTATTCTTTTCCATTTTCTCCCTAAACTAATCGATATCAATGATATAGGTTTATGATTTATTTGAAAAAAAAAGGTGACCAATAAAGCTAAAGTAATGGGTTCCATATATGAAGTATATTTGATTAATGAAATTATCAATTTTGCATCTTATTATTTTGGTGATGACATGCAATCAATATGTAATCAAGTTCCAAGAAATGATGATGGTGGCATTAAAAGTCTTAATGCATAACTTTCAATTTTTTCTTACCTAGGGAAAAATTATGTAGAAGATTATATACAGGATAATTATCAAGCGCTAAAATGAAAATTATGCATAACTATATTTGTTTCAACTGTGAAAACCTGAAGCCATATTTAGAGTAAGTATGAAATACTTTTTTCCATACTTTATTCTTAACACTTTAATTTTAAAATAAATTGTTTATAATTTAGGCAATGTCATCAAGAGCTAAAGTTACAACAACCATATGCAAGCAATGCTGAAATAGAAAAATTATGCGAGGAGAACTTTTCAATTTGGTTGTAGTTTTATAAAATGATTTTTAAATTCAATTTTATTCTTTTAAAAAATTGTTTTTTTCTAAAAAATTATTTTTATGGTGTTAAATGTTATGTTGGTTGAATATCAATAAAATGAAACTGGGAATCAAATCTTTGCATTTGCTGTGGGCCTTTCAAATTTAGTAAAATGTTATAATAGAACTTGGAGATAGAATATTAACGTAAGGATTAAACAATGATAATATCAAATGTCAAGGTTAAAGGTTCCACTAATAGTATGTCAAACAAGTATAGTATAAACTCTTATTGTTCAATTGGAAACCACATATAAAGGAGGTTCCAATCAGATTATAGATTGTTAACATGATTACATTAGTCATCTTATTCAATTAATGCTAATACTTGTAAATTTCATCGAGCATTCATGATTATAACTTATGTTAACAACAAATCAAGTTCCTTTCATAACTCAGGTGTCGGTTATACCATACAGTATGGGCTATGAAAGTGCCAAACATTTGTTGTCCCAAGTGTTATACAATATAAATCAAGATTAGTCATTTAACAAGCAAAGTATTAAAGAGTAAACAAGATAACAAATACAAAACATGTTAGTATCAAACATTAAAGTCCATATTAAGTTTATACCATACTTATTCTTACACCATTAGTGAAACCTTTTCACCTTGACATAATTAACTTAGTAGACATAATGGAAGAAAGAAAAATAGATAAACAAAATAAGAACATAAATAAGATAAGAGTTAACAAAGCAAAGGAAAGGAAATGAAAGACATAAACTTGATATTAATAAAAGCAAAGCATAAACATTACAAAAAATACAAAGAGAGAAAACAAGAGCATGATCTTGATCTGAAAACCAAGATGCCTAAATGCATGGCAAATGCCTCCTTTTATAGGCCAAAATTGGGAACTATTGATTTGATGACTAATTGATGAGTAGATGGCCAACCCTTGACTTGGTGACAATCCTTATCTTCTCTTGTCTGCCCAAAATGTCATTGATGATGTCAAAATTAGAGTCACTTGAAAACATGAAAGTTCTAGTAAATTGTCTCAGCTTTCTTGTATAAAACATTCAGCTCATTTTGACTTCTAGAACTCCCGATATGGTCAAAATACTAAACAATGCTTGGGCTGGAGCATAGATTTAGGCTTCTTTTTTGTTACAACAATTTGGACTTGAAAATGGCCTTTTTAGATCTTGGGCTCTATATGAAAGTTGTAGGCCTATATCTTACCTTTCCATCCATATAAAGTAGATCTAAATCTGAGATCTAGAACTCCAGATATGACCCAATTACCGAACAATGTTCCGGTTTGGATTGCACCGACATCTCTTTTCTATGTTTGATCATCTCTTTGCCTTTGCAATTGAAGTTCTTAAAGTCATCAATCAATCCTTTTATTTAAGTGATAGGCCTGCATTTAAAGTGGACATTTACCACAAATTAAAGGTATCTTATATTATTAGATAGATTATTATAAAACGTACTTTAGTTAAGGAGTTATTGATACTTCAAGTGCAAAATGATGATATAAAACTATGATAAAAATACACTTTTGAGTACTAATCACACCCCCTAACTAGCTTATTACTAGTCCCTAGTAATCAAAATGTTAAAATAGAAAAATAATTTGCAAATTTCACAAAGCAAGGTATTCATCATTTAACTTCCATTACTCTATCCAAATAAACAAACTCTTATTAGATTTATATACCTGCTCAATACCTCTTAACAAGATATTCATAAACCTTTTTTTTATGCTCAATTGATCAACACATAATTATGGGGCTTTTCTTGGAAGAAAACAAAATTTTTGTTCTAATGTTTAAGGTTAACTTCCTTGGGTTGGGATTAATATTTTTGTCGTTTTTTTTATATACATATAATTTAAAACACCATGCATCTTTAACCCATGTAACGAGCTTTCAGCTAATGACTCCCAGACCAGTTAGTCTTAGGGCATTAGGTGTTAAGACACCCCTACGAGCTTAGTAACTCGGGTCGCAAATACTGATATATAAATAGTGCAATGTTTGATTCCCTTAAGCTTTTCTCCTCAACCCATGTAACAAGCATTGTGCTAATAGCTTCCAAGTCAGTTGAATTTAGGGTATTAGGTGTTAAAACACCCTTTCGAGCTTAATTGCTTAGGTTAGGGAGGTTACGAAACCAAACTTATCTACATTTTTATTATTACCATTTTTTTCTTTTTTTTAAATATGTACTATCCCTTTCCCTTAGTTGTTACCTTTAACAAAAGAACATAAATAATGTAATGATCCAATATGCAACCCAGAATCATATGTTGAAGTGTGTGTGTGTAAATTAAGGTTTAAGAATACATGTTAAATAAGTATATAAGCAGACTTAAGTGATAACAATGCAAGAGTTTGTAAATCTGAATATTTCAAGAAGTATTATGATAGACCTTGTTACGAATGATTACTAAGATGCGTCTCAAGAGTCATAAAAGATTCTCCTTACTCTGCCATCATAGTAACAACCATTTGCACATGCTTTATGAAATAGAAAACATAATTATTTTTTTTAGCTACTACCCTCTCCATCCAACTAAAACAAGACATTGTCCTCAATGTTTATAGGTAGAAAGATAGAGTATAGAAGATATCACTTAAAATAACAAACACTGACAAACCTGAAACACACTGAAAAAATATAAGAAACAACAAAACACAATAATAAAACCAAAAGACACAAAGATTTACAAATGGAGGCTTAAATCCAATCTAAACTTTTTACAGCTTTCCTTAGTTGACCAATTTATGCGACTCATGGAAGGATCAATTACCGAAATGAAAAATTATAGTTGGTCAATCAATTGTTTAGCAGTAGCAGCAGAGATTATGATTTGTCGTGCAGAAGATGTTAGAAATTCCTGTTTTACAGCGTGATCAAGAGAAGACAACAACTTATCATAATAACCATTAACATTTAACAAACCTATAGGTTTATGGTGAATGTGCAGTTGGGCCCAAGAGGAAATATGAAATATCTCTTCCAATTTACCTAATTTACCTAGACCACCTGGTAAGGCAATGAAGGCATCAACATGGTTAAACATTGCATTCATTCGAGCTGACATTGTAGAGACCTGAAGTTCCTCTCTAATTGTTTTTCCAATGATGTCCTCTTGTGCTAAAGCTTCGGGGACGACCCCTAAAACTTAACTACCTCCTAAAAATGCAGCTATTGACACACCTCTCATTAACCCAAGACTGCCTCCCCCATATACTAAATGAATCTTTCTCTCAGCTAACACTTGACCAAGATGCTTTGCTGATTCTAAAAACTCCTTTTCTTTTCCAGGACTAGATCCACCAAAAACACAAATATTTCTTATGTGATGACCTGAGGAACTTGCCATTTCTACACACTTCAATATTTGTTAAATGTATGAGTTGAGTAGAAATGAAAGGAAGGAAAAGATGGTTTTATAGATGAGAAATTAGAAAGGCAATCATACCACCTATATGTAGGCCAGCTAGAGTCTCTCTCTCTCTCTCTCTCTCTCTTTTTATTTATTTACTTTAAAAAAAAAACATGTATATGTACAAGTAGTTGTGATTATGGCTCACATCTTCCCTTAGTTTTATGTCCAAGAATGACTTAAACGCCCTTTATGGGTCAGGGATAGGCTTCCCATCCAGTTTTCTTAAAAATTGGCAAACAAGTTTTTTTTTTAGTTCGATTCCCAAGACTAAGTCGATCATGTTTTTTATGAAATAGTAGCCATAAATCATAAATTGCACGATGCACATCTCCACTAGGATGCGTCTCAAGAGTCAATAGAAGGTTATCCTTACTCAGGACATCCTTAATGAATTGTATTTTATCTTCACGGTTTATAGATACGATTCCTAAAGAATGATATTGTGTATTACAAGTCCATCTAGCACATCGATGGCAAACTTTCAGTCGTTTTGCACGACATTTCTTTTCAAAAGTGCTTTTACATGTTCCAGACATGTGTGAAATGAAGGAATTAGAGGATTCACCTGATAATCAGACTTTTGCTTCAATCAACCAGTGAATATCTTCAGGAATTCCATGATTCATTAACAATCTCAATCTTGCACATCTAGCACGGTAAATTTTTGTAATTGCATTCTGAGGTAGAGTAGGAAAATACTTTTTCAATTCAGCAAGATTAATATCCATTTTCAAATGAGAATCAGAAAAGAGATTCAAAAAATTACAAAAATATATATACAGATATCAATTATTATGGGAAACTGAAAGAACCGACTTAAGTCACGGAGTACCGTTATCCGCCATTTGACCGGGGTGAGAGAAACTAGCAAAAATCACTCAAAAAGAAACACAAAATCAATGTGAGATAAATAAAATAATCAACCTTTATCTACAAGATCATTCCAACTAGTTGATTCATTTTCACAAGGCAAAATTATCAAAGTAAGCTTTTAAACGATGTCCATTTTCCTTAAAATCATAGTCATTCATTGAATTCTCAATATCACAGGCCCTATAAGGAGTGCTCTATCTTGATGTTAGCTCGCTAGAGAATGCATAAAGTTGAGAATTACAAAATAAAACTTTCTGACCAGTATTAACTTTTTGATAATTTTCACAAGCTTTGTAGATGCATGTGTGTCCTTGAACATGGTGAACCAATAAAATCTATTTTGAAAGATTTTTATAGCTGTCTTTTTTGATGAAAAATAACTTTCACATGCTTTAGAATGACAAAGTTTAATGACACTACTTACCTCATTATCGGGAATGAATCTTTGAAATATTTGATCCGGACAATATATGAATAAGTTAGGGTCATCACCATAAAAGTTCTTCACTTCGTTCAAAAACTTTTCTCTATCTTGGGTACTCTAATCAGTTGGCAAATCTCCTAAAGCAAGAAAATTGATATTTTTATCATACCAAGGCATTGGATTAAGAGAAAGTAAGGATTCGTTAGGAAAGTAATCATCGATTGATGTGATGTTAGATGTCGAATTTGTTGTCACTATTGATAAAAGATCCGCATCAACATTTTCAATGCTTTTTTCATCCGTGATTTCTTCCTCAGAATAACTCATTTGCAAATCTTTTGATTCATCCAACTCATTTTTACTTAAAGTAGATTCAAGTTGATCATAAACTAATTCATCAATATGATCTACTTCTTGTAAATCATTATCATCTTCAGGTTGCTTGCAAATGTTAAAAATATTCATCTTCAATGTCATATTTCTAAATGATAGCTTTATCAGTCCATTCCTATAATTAATCAATGCGTTAAAAGTTACAAGAAATGAACCTCCTAAAAGGAAATGAATTACATGTCTCAATAGGTTGTGTGTCCAAGACAATAAAATCTATGAGAATTTTAAAAATTATGGTATGCTTGAAATGGCGGTTATGAAGTTTGTGCATTGTTGTTCTCACTCTTCCAACTAAAATTTGGATGATTTCTCCAACCAGGATTGCATGTTTGTGAGTATGGGTTATGGTTGGCTCTTTGGAAACTGTTTAAAACATGGGCTTGTTCATGGAGACATTCCTTAAAAGAAGGCAAGGTTGGACAGTTATCGGTTGAGTGTTCATTTATTTCACATATTTGACATGCAATGTTTTCAACAGATTTTAATTGACCACTCCTTTTCAATTCTAGTGCCTACACTTTTCTAGTTAAAGATGCAAACTTGGCTTGAAGGTCATGATCTTCCCTAAGGTTATACATACCTCTTCTAGATGTATGAGGTTGAGTTTTACTCGGTGCCTCATAAGTACCCGCGGTGTCCTAATTTTGAGCATTTTCAGCTAACAAGTCTAAGTATTCCATTGCTTCATCAGGGTCTTTGTTTTCAAAAGTTCCATTGCACATCAATTCAACCATTTGCCTATCTTTAGATGTTAACCCTNTGGCTCTTTGGAAACTGTTTAAAACATGGGCTTGTTCATGGAGACATTCCTTAAAAGAAGGCAAGGTTGGACAGTTATCGGTTGAGTGTTCATTTATTTCACATATTTGACATGCAATGTTTTCAACAGATTTTAATTGACCACTCCTTTTCAATTCTAGTGCCTACACTTTTCTAGTTAAAGATGCAAACTTGGCTTGAAGGTCATGATCTTCCCTAAGGTTATACATACCTCTTCTAGATGTATGAGGTTGAGTTTTACTCGGTGCCTCATAAGTACCCGCGGTGTCCTAATTTTGAGCATTTTCAGCTAACAAGTCTAAGTATTCCATTGCTTCATCAGGGTCTTTGTTTTCAAAAGTTCCATTGCACATCAATTCAACCATTTGCCTATCTTTAGATGTTAACCCTTCATAAAAATATGAAACCAATCTCCATGTTTCAAAACCATGATAAGAGCAAGTACTAAACAAGTCTCGATACCTATCCCAATATTGGTAAAATGTTTGTCTTGGTTTTTGAGTGAAAGTGGTGATTTGTCTTTTGAAAGAGTTTGTTCTATGAGATGGGAAAAATGTCTTTAAAAACTGTTGTTGCATTTCATCCCAAGCACGAATGGATCCTGGTTTCAAATTTTGTAGCCATGTTTTAGCTTTATCTTTTAATGAAAAAGGAAAAATCTTTAATCTGATGGTGTTCATGCTACAATTTAAATTATTATATGTGTTGCAGACCTCTTTAAAGTTTTTTAAATACAAGTATGAATTTTTCAATTCTAAACCATGAAAAGAAGGTAAAAGTAGAATAATGCCTGGTTTAAAATTAAAATGAGATGTATTGGGAGGAAAAACTATGCATGATGGTGCACTTGTTCTTGTTGGATTCATGTGGTCTCTAAGTGTTCTAGCATGGTTATTCTCATCATTCTTATTATGAAGTGATTGATTATCTTTTTTAGCCATATTTTCTGAAAATAATGAGAATACCCTACAAAGTCTACCACTTGATGTACGTGATCACACTCTCATGCACGTGTAGGAATATAATAAATGGAAAAAGAAAACAAAAGAACAAGAAACAAGAAGAAAAAAAAAGTTATATACAAGAAAAGTGAAAAGAGAAAATAAAATAAATATTATAATTTATACAAAACTTACCTCCCCGGCAACGGCACCAAAAACTTGACACGACTAAAAGATTAATGTCTTCTCGCAAGTGCAGGAGTGTCAAAGTAATAAATAACCCAGCAAGACCGAGGTCGAACCACAGGGAGGTTAATTGTATAAATTATAAACAACAATCATAACAATAACAACAATAATAACAATAACAACAACTATAATAATAATAATAATAATAATAATAATAATAACACTAGTAGTAGTAATAATAATAATAACAACAACAACAACAATAAAGAAAAAGAAGAAAAAGAAAAGTTGATGAGAACTTCGAGATCGTAAGGATTAAACAAGGATAATAACAAATGTCAAGGTTAGAGGTTCCACTAATAGTATGTCAAACAAGTATAGTATAAACTCTTATTGTTCAATTGGAAATCAGACATAAAGGAGGTTCCAATCAGATTATAGATTGTTAACATGATTACATTATGCATCTTATTCAATTAATGCTAATACTTGTAAATTTCATCAAGCATTCATGATTATAACTTATGTTAACAACAAATCAAGTTTTTTGCATAGTCGGTTATACCATACAGTATGGGCTATGAAAGTGCCTAGCATTTGTTACACCAATTGATATATAACATAAATCAAGATTAGTCATTTAACAAGCAAAGTATTAAAGAGTGAACAAAATAACAAATATAAAACATGTTAGTATCAAATATTAAAGTCCATATTAAGTTTATACCGTACTTATTCTTACACCATTAGTGTAACCTTTTCACCTTGAGATAATTAACTTAGCTAGACATAATGAAAGAAAGAAAAATAGATAAACAAAATAAGAACATAAATAAGATAAGAGTTACCAAAGCAAAGGAAATGAAATGAAAGGCATAAACTTGATATTAATGAAAACAAAGCATAAACACTACAAAGAATACAAAGAGAGAAAACAAGAGCATGATCTTGATCTGGACACCAAGATGCCTAAATGCATGACAAATGGCTCCTTTTATAGGCCAAAATTGGGAACTATTGATTTGATGACTAATTGATGAGTAGGTGACCAACTCTTGACTTGGTGACAATCCTTATCTTCTTTTGTCTGCCCAAAACGTCATTGATGATGTCAAAATTAGAGCCACTTGAAAACATAAAAGTTCTAATAAATTGTCTCAGCTTTCTTGTATAAACAATTCAGCTCATTTTGATTTCTAGAACTCCACATATGGCCAAAATACTGAACAATGCTTGGGCTGGAGGACAGATTCGGGCTTCTTTGTTGTTACAACAATTTAGACTTGAAAATGACCTTTTTAAATCTTGGGCTCCATATAAAAGTTGTAGGCCTATGTCTTACCTTTCCATCCATATAACGTAGATCTAAATCTGAGATTTATAGCTCCAGATATGACCTAATTACCGAACAGTATTCCGGTTTGGATTGCACCGACATCTCTTTTCTAAGTTTGATCCTCTCTTTGCCTTTGCAATTGAAGTTCTTAAAGTCATCAATCAATCCTTTTATTTATGTGATAGGCCTGCATTTAAAATGAACATTTACCATAAATTAAAGGTATCTTGTATTATTAGATAGATTACTATAAAATGTACTTTAGTTAAGGAGTTATTGATACTTCAAGTGCAAAATGATGATATAAAACCATGATAAAAATGCACTTTTTAGTACTAATCATGCAACAATGTCAACAAGTCTACTATACATGTCCACCTGATAATAAATTTTCTGAATAATGGATAATTTTTAAGACAACTGTTAGAAGTTGTTATAATGTTGACATGAGTGAATTTATTGAAGATGATAATAATATAAAAGCATTTGATGTCGCGCAGTTAGGTGAGATTTCTTAACCATGTCATGTCCTTCCTACTCAGACACTTCATGACCCAAATATATTTGTTGAAGTATCATATTATATAGAAATCAATCATTGTGAATTGCTTTAGGTACAAACAAATTCGGTAGAAGTTTAAAGGGTTTTAAAAGAAGAATTTGCTGATGATGTTAATGGTGATTACAATGATGATGATGATGTGGTTATGCGTGATGAAAATAATGAGCAACATGATGATGATATATTGTAAAATTTAATTTTTATTTATTGTATATGGACTTAGCTATGTTTATATTAATCATATTAACTAAAAATAATTATTTTGTTCATTTTTATTTTCTTATTATATTAACTAGTTCATATTCGATAATTAATAATAATGAAGTCATATTTATTCTATAATGTTTATTATTGATGCTATTTTTTCATTCTATTTTAGGTATTGATTAGTACTTAAAAGTGTATTCTTATTAAGCTTTTGTATCATCAAATTGTATTTAAAGTATCATTAAATTTTCTAACTTAAGCATGTTTTATAATAACAAATCTAATAATATAAGATAGCTTTAATACAGTAAATGTTTATTTTAAATACAGATATATTTTATAATTCAAATGATTGATTAATGTGATTAAGTATTGAAAGTGAAAGGACAAAGAAAAAGCTAAGCTTAGAAAAGAGATACTGATTCAATTCATATTGAAACACTATTTAGTCATTGGGTCATATTTGGAGCTGTAGATCTTGGAGTTTAGTTTATATGGCTAGATAGCTATGACATAGACCTAAAACATTCATAGAGTCCAAGGCTCAATTATAGTGTTTGGAAGTTCAAATCTTAGTATCAAAAGAAAAGTCTAAGTCTGTCTTGCAGCCCAGATACCTTTCAGTGTTTAGCTCATATCTTGAGTTCTGGAAGTCTAAATGCATTGATTCTTTTTTGTTGGAAAAATGAATTGATTTTCTATAACTTTCATGAAAACTTTTGCTCAAATTATGATGTTAGCAATGACTTTTTGTTTAGATAAGAAGATAACAATTGTCACCAAGTCAAGATATGACCATCCAATTAAGAATTAATCATAAAATCAATAGTTTTAAATTTTAGCTTATAAAACAAGGCATTTGCCATGTATTTAAATATCTTGATTTTCAGATTAAGATCATGTTCTTGTACTCTATTTTTATATTTTTATAATGCTTAAGTTTTGCTTTCATTAATATTTTCTTTATGCTTTTCATTTCCTTTTTATTCTTAGTTAACTTATATCATGTTTATTTTCTTATATCGTTTATTTATGTTTTTCTTCTTCAGTATGTTTAGCTAAGTTTAATATGTCAAAAGTGAAAAAGTTTCACAAATGGTTTTAGGATAAATATAATATAAACTCAATATGGATTTCAATGCTTATATCCTAAACAACTTGCTATTAACATATCTTATCATTTTTATCTTATTAATTCTTAATATCTTACTTCTTAAATGGTTAATCTAGATTTGTGTTGTGTAATACTTGGTACAACAAATGCATGATACTTTCCTAGCCAACTGTATGGTATAACCTCTACTTGTGCTATGAAAGGAACTTGATTTGTTATTAATATAAGTTAATATCATGAATTCCTAACAATATTTAAAATTTTAGAGTTACTTAAATAAGATAATTAATATGATCATGTTAACAATTTATAATGAGCTACTAATGACAAATCATCCAAATGGAACCTCCTTTGTATGTGGTTTCTAGTTGAGTAATAAAAAGAGTTTATATTATACTTATTTGAAATATTTATAGAGGCATTTGAAAGAGCTTAATGATTAGTACTCAAAAGTGCATTTTTATCATGGTTTTATATCATCATTTTGTTCTTAAAGTATCAATAACTCCTTAACTAAAGTACGTTTTATAATAATCTATCTAATAATATAAGATACCTTTAATTTGTGGTAAATGTCCATTTTAAATGCAGGACTATCACATAAATGAAAGGATTGATTGATGACTTTAAGAACTTCAATTCCAAAGGCAAAGAGATGATCAAACTTAGAAAAGAGATGTCGGTGCAATCCAAACCGGAACACTGTTCGGTAATTGGGTCATATCTGGAGCTATAGATCTCAGATTTAGGCCTACTTTATATGGATGGAAAGGTAAGACATAGGCCTACAACTTTCATATGGAGCCCAAGATCTAAAAAGGCCATTCTTAAGTCCAAATTATTGCAACAACAAAGAAGCCCGAATCTATCCTCCAGCCCGAGCACTGTTCAGTATTTTGGCCATATCTGGAG
>SRLM01000164.1:246057-305432 GCA_015708895.1 Populus ilicifolia
TTATTATTATTATTATTATTATTATTATTGTTGTTGTTGTTGTTGTTGTTGTTGTTGTTGTTGTTGTTGTTGTTATTTATAATTTGTACAATAACCTCCCTGTGGTTCGACTCCGGTCTTGCCGGGTTATTTATTACTTCGACACTCCTGCACTTGGGAGAAGACATCAATCTCTTTGTCGTGTCACTTAACAAGCTATATTTTAGCCATATCTATTAAAAAGTTGCCTGTGCTAAAGCTGATCTGGCTGCTCACCAATCTCTTCTTCACCATGACTAAGATAACACTCAGCTTCTATCGTAGAAAAGGAATCTCAAGTCTTCTTTGTTGAATTTAAAATATATAGAGTAGATGTTCTTTGTGCAAAAGCTAAAATCTAACTTTCTCATAAAGGCTGACAAAGGATTATGTTTCTTACATTCCCTAATGAATCAAAAACATTGAAAAAAATCATATACTAGAACTTAAATTCTCTTTGATGGTATGACTACTTCAGGTTATGAGGTGGGGCATGAGTTGGTCTGATTCTATGAAGTCCTCCTTGAAAGCACCAAATATATTGTTCCCATAAATGATAATGTTATTCTATCTGGCCCCTATCTTGATAGTTCTTCCTATGATTCTTTACTTGGACCTGTGACAAATGAGCTTATTTAACAAACTCTCTTCAGCATTGGTAATGATAAGTCGTCAAGGCCAGATGGTTATAACTCTTTATTTTTTAAAAAATCTTGGGTGTATTGTTGGAGGTGACTTTTGTTCTGCCATCAAAGATTTCTTTTCTTTTGGAAAGATGCTTAAGTAATAGATTTTCATTGTATTATCTCCTTTGTTCCAAAATCTACCACTATTAACTCAGTAATAGATTTTCATCCCATCTCATGCTGCAATGTCATTTACAAGGTCATCACTAAGATCCTTATTAGACATATGGCTCAAGTTATGAATACCATCATCAACCCTACTCATAATGCGTTTCTTGATGGTAGGAATTGATAACATCAACCTCTTGCAGGAGCTTCTTCGTCATTATGAGTGCAAGAGATCCTTCCCTATATACATTATCAAGATTGATTTTAAAAAAGCATTTGACACTATTTAGTGGTTCTTCTTGTGTAATTTTCTTTTTTTTATTAGGCTTCCCAACTTGTTTTGTTAATCTTGTCACGCAATGTATGGAGACAACCTCTTATTCAGTTTCTATTAATGGTGATTTATTTGGTTGTTTCCATAGGCAATCTAGCATCCATCAAAGGGATCCCCTTTCCCCCTATCTTTTCATTGCTTGTATGGAATATTTTACTAAAATGCTTTCACTAAACACCTAGTAGATTAGTTTTAATTTTCATCCTAAATATAAAGCTTTGGGTATAAGCCACTTAGCCTTTATAAATGACATCATTCTTCTTTGTAGGAGTGATATGTTGTCTGTTAGCATTCTATACCAACAACTTCTTTCTTTTAGCTGAATGTCTAGCCTTGATGCTAATAATTCTAAATCTTCTATATTCTTTAGTATGATTGGTGAAGACACTAAGTTATCCTGCCTATAGCTTATAGGGTCTTTTGAGGGTCAGTCTCCTTTAAAGTATTTTAGTGTGCCTCTTAGCCCTTATCGTTTGTTAGCCAGCCAATTTTCTCCTCTCTTACGAGAGCTTGAGTTGGTCATTCAATAATGGATGGGTAAGAATTTATCTTATATTGATTAGCTCGAGCTCATCAGATCTGTTTAGTATGGCATGGTCCTATTCTGACTTGTTATTTTCCCTGTCCCTACTATTGTTATAAACAAGTTAAACAATCTATGTTGCAGCTTTCTCTGGTCTATTAATCATTTCTCCAAGCACATTGCCCTTGTTGTTTGACACAAGGTATGTTTTCTCCAATTTGAAAGAGGTCTCGGGCTCTTAGACATTAAGGTAAGGAACAACTATTTTTTAGCTAAGTAGTTGTGAAACATCCATAAAAAATTTGATTCTTTTTGGATTTCCTAGGTTGATCATTTTTATCTTCCACATAGCTCTACATAGCCTCTAGAGATGCAGAAATCCTTTTCCCTTTTATGGAAATCAATATGTTCTCTAAAAGGTCATTTACTAGCCTAGTTTGGAGGTATTTCAGATGTTATTGATACTTTTTAAGGTTGGCATTATGGATCAAGGTCTTTCATTGCCAATGCTCACAAGTTCTTTCAGGTTAAAGGAAATCCTGTTAGCTAGCATTATGTGATATGGAAGTAGTGGTCCTTATTATGGTATAATTTTATTTTATAGCTTGCTATCCTAGGTAAGCTCAGAACACAAGATCGATTCAGCTTCTTCTCTATTGACTCAATTTATGTTTTATGTAATTGAGAGGAGAAATCTCATGCTTACCTATTTTTCAGTTATGATTAGACTTCATTATTATGGAGTCATGTTAAGCAGTGGCTTCGTCTAAATTTTTTAGTCTTTCTTATCTGGTACGTTTCGAGATCTCTCTAGAAGAACTAAAGGGTTGCACCAAAGAATGAGACGAGTTGCTCTTCCTTTCCTTGTGCAGTTAATTTGGAATGAAAGGAATAAACGTCTATTTGAGCGTGTTTCCAAGTTAATTGGTGTTGTTTTCTGAAAGCTTCAAGTTCAATTCTTCATGGTTCTTCATTTCTATGAGAATCATGTTTCTTTTGCTTTGTGAATGTATGGTGGTGTCCTAGTCATGCAAGCTTTATATGAGAGTTATTTATTATTGTTCATGCTGGTTTAGTCTTGGGGGCTTGTCCTTATCCGGTCTCTCCTTGAGTAAAGCTTGTATTTTTTTTTTATGTTTTTTCTATTGGTTTCTTTAGTTGTATTTATTTGGTTAGGCTGGGCAAACCCCCTAAGAGAGTGTTTGGGTGTGAGGTGTGGTAGCTTTTTTTTTAAGGTACCACCCTCTTAAAGCACACACCACACTTTCTAAAAGAAAAAAAAATGCTTTTTAGTAAGAGATGTTGTAGTTTTTAGAAAAAAAACCAACCACACCTCCCACCCAAACACCTTCTAAGATCTAGTTCCTACCCTAACCATCAATTGTTTTATCCCTGGTTTTTTCGTTTGTTTAGGGTGTTTATTCCTTTTGTTTTATTACTTTATATATATATATATATNTATATATATATATATTCTAGTTTTTTATGGGTTCTAAAGTTGTAATTTTTGATCTCTTATATATACTTACATTTGATAAAAAAAAAAAAAGAACTTGATTTGTTGTTAACATAAGTTAACATCATAAATTCCTAACAATATTTAAAAGTTTGGTATTACTTAAATAAAATAATTAATATAATCATGTTAACAATTTATAATGAGCTATTAATGACAAATCATCTGATTGGAACCTTTTTTATGTGTGGTTTCCAGTTGAGTAATAAAAAAAGTTTATATTATATTTATTTGAAATACCATTAGTGGATCCTCTAACCTTGATATTTATTTTTATCATTGTTTAATCCTCATATTAATCTCACATCTCAAAATTCACTCTAACTCATTATTATTATTATTATTATTATTTATATAGTTAACCTCCTTATGGTTCGACCTTGGTCTTGTCGAGTTATTTATTAGTTTGACACTCTTGCACTTGGGAGACGACATCAATCTTTTGATCGTGTTAGATATCTAGCATGCCTTGATGTGGTTCTATTTTAGGTTCCAAGAGTAATATGACCTCTTCATCTAGATCAAATGGCCCTTTATCTGGGTCGAACAGCCAAGCATCCATTTCTCATTAATCTATTCATTATGAGTTTTATGATAGCTATATCAATCTATTCATTATGAGTTTTATGATAGCTATAACCCTATTTTGAGTACACATCATACTCAAAAAGACTATAAAAGGAGGGATGGTTATCAATAGTATAAGGGTTTTCGCTTTCAAGATTTACTTCAAACTGAAAAAGGTTTCCCTCAAGATCACACATATACTTTTGAAGGATATAATATTGATGAGGGTTATTATGATTGAAAGGGCAAGGATGTTAGGAGAGGTAAAAGAGTTGGGGAAGATAAAGGAGAACTATATAAGAGAGTAGATAGTGATAATGATGAATATAAGGGAGATTATGATAATGTAAGAGGATTAGGTGATAAGAGAGATGATTGTAATGTTAGAAATTCAGAGGATTGAGACAACATCCCATCAATCCATTACCCAATATCTTTTCTATTGCATCATAGGTAAAGGGTTCAAAAGGAGGGTTTTGACATACATAAAGGTCCAATTGCAAAAAAAAAAAAAAAACAAAAGAACTTCAGTTATATGGAACAACCAAGTACGTTGAAATTTTTAAGGTTATTGTATTTTATAATTATGTTTTAAACTTCATTATTTTAATTAATCTTTATCATTTTTTTTTAATTTTTTTTCATTTGAGTGGGTGACCACCTTTTAACTTAATAACAATCATTATTATTGGGCTGAACATTAGAATTTAAACATATGGTCTTTATGAAAGTTCTAAGAAATTATCTCAGTTTTCCACCAAAAAATGAATCGATGCATTTGTACATCTAGAACTCGAGATATGGGCTGAACACTAAATAGTATTTAGGTTATAGAATAGATTCAAACTTCTCTTTTGATACTAAGATTTGGACTTCCAAATAGCAAAATTGAGTCTTGGACTCTCATGAATATTTTAAACCTATGTCTTAGCTTTCTATCTATATAAATCAAATTCAAATTCAAGATCTATATCTCCAGATATAATCCATTAACTGAACAATATTCCAGTTTAGACTAAATCAACATTTCTTTTCTAAACTTTGTCCTCTCTTTATCTTCTCAATTTTAGTAGGTAAACTCATCAATTATTTCTTTTATTTATGTAATAAACCTGCATTTAAGATGAATATTTACTATAAATTAAAAATATTTTATATTATTAGATATGTTATTATAAAACATGCTCTAGTTAAGAAGTTATTGATACTTCAAGTGCAAAATAATGATATAAAACTTTGATAAAAATATACTTTTAAATATTAATCACCTATTATTACATGTTACTCTAACAAATGTCAAAGACATGCGCTCTATCCATATAATTATTTATTTTATTAGTATTTTCTTTTAATTTCCTTTTGTTTTCTTTGTTTTTAGGTTATGGTCTCTCATATGCACATTTTCCCAACAATATTGTGATTGTTTTTCAGTAATTTTTATTTATTTATTATTATTCAAGATTAATTTTACTATAATTAACAATTTTATTCATTGAGATAGTTTATTCCTTTTTCTTCTTCTTCTTCTTCTTTTTTGCGCAGAATTTTAGATAAACCAACTATGCTAAAATTAGAACATTCAAGATATTTTTCCTCATAATCTCTTTAAATTCAAAATGAGTAAATCCATTAAATACCTTAACAATGCTATCTTAGTTGACAAATTAAATTCCATTTTATGATGTAGCTATAAAGTTATTATTTTAACAATATTTTTTTTCATCTTTTTAGTTATTGATTATATAATTGTAATTATATAGGCTAGTTAGCAACCATGCTGAGCTTGTTTTTGTTTTTTATTAGGAAAAAAATTATATTTTTTAAGGATGATGAACCAATTATTCATAAGATTTTAAAAGATAAGATTATAATATCTTTGAACTAGTAGTTGACATGAGCTCGTAAGAGAGCTATGTCAGACATAAATGCCTAAAATATTATGGATTGCATGCATTAATAAAGATCCAGTTTGGATAAATAATAACAATTGGAATCAAATGATTAATGATATTTAGTTCACCCATGAATTTCAAAGGATATCAAAATTTACATGGAATAATCGACTAACTGAAACATATAGTAAATTAAGTACTCTTTCTAGAGGTACGGTGTCATTTGCATTATATCGAGCTAGCACAATAAAGATTTTTTTTTATTTGTTATAATGGAATTTGAATTTTTATATTTATGTTTTCTAATTTTTTTTTGTTGATAGCAACAAAAAACAAGCAGAAAAAAACCTTTATAAGATGATGTGTTTTTCGTGTTACATTAAAGTGTCAAACAACTTGAAACATTTATATATAACAAGTCTAAAAACGTTATTATAAATATTTTTTATGTAATTTAATTATTATTTAAAATTAAAATAAATTTATTATTATATTTAATTTTATTGTAGGGGAATTACCAAAAAGAGATGATTTCAAGATGTGAAACTGATCATGAAAATCATCCTTTATTTTATGAAGCAATTTGATGTATGGCTATAAGAGAAGTTACAAAGGGTACACTATATGGTGTACTTGGTATGTCGAAATTCATTGTTAGTACAATTACTTCATTATAGTCCTATACAATGGAGTCAACACTTGCAATCTCATTAATTCGAGCAATAAAAGAGCAAATAAAGGAAATGGTCATATTTTATCACTACAACAGGAGATGACTTCAATAAATAAAAAAATTCTTAGTAACATGGGATACTAAGATTGGAGATTAAATATGAACCAAGGTATATTCATACCTATGGCTTCATTTATACTATTACATATGGCTCCATAAATAATGACACATATGTATCCTCTGTTTAATCCAGTATATCAACCTAGGCCCTGACCACCATATACTGGGTCTCTCTTATGATGGTCAACATTATTTTGGTTTGTTTCCATCATTACCACAACCACCACCTCTATGATAGAATATATTTATTAAATTATGACTTATTTATATTAATGTAAGTTTAATAGGATTTAGAAATTTATTATGAAATTTATTTTTATTTGACTTATTATTGTTCATAAAATAATTTCTAGTATTAATTTATGTTCTTTATATATGTTTTTAAATTTTTTAAAATATCCACAAATAATTATAAGAAATTTAATAGATGGAAAACAAATAATTTAAAAAATTCATGTTTTAAAAAATAGTAATTGGACAAATCAACAATGGATGAGAAATAAAGTTTCCATACCTTATTAACAATGGATTAGCAATGCAATATCCATTGCTGATCAGCAATAATGATTGGTGATAGAATATCCGTTACTAATTTATACAATCAATAATCAAATTTAATAATAAATAATTTGTTGCTAAATAAATCAACAATTAATAATTCATTGTTAATTTCGTTGTTGAGTTTTATCAACAATATATTTTAATTTTATCTATAACGAACTAGTTAGTTGCTAGTTGCTAGTAGGCTCCTTTTTTAGTAGTGTATTTTGGTTTTTCACCACCAACTTCAACAATTTTCTAGGCTTTTTTTTCATCAATATCCTTTTATATTTTCAAAGAAAAAGCTTAAGCTCTACATCTTAAATAAGTAGCTTAAGCTACTTTTCTTCTGGGGTAAACGAGTACATCAGCAACTTGGGCTCATATGTGGTTAATGCAACTTGCATGCGTTAACAGTTAGGATGGAAATCTGACTTGGTTAAACTGGAGTTGCATGTTAGGAAATATGAAAATACAAAGCCACGAACTGTCTTCTGAACTAACTTTCGCAAAAGTATTTTTGAATGTAATGCATGCACGATAATTAGAAGATCCAGATGGCTATATGCATGCTTTAATTTTGAAGCCTCGTCTCTTTTCTGTAGAATCAACCTACAAAGAAAAGGAAGTTCTGTGTACACAAAAACAAAAGTCCACAAAAGAAAAGAAAAGAAAAGAAACTATTAAGTGTTCGACAGACAAAGACGAGGAAGAACCTGGGAATGAAAGAACTATAAAAAGTAAACAATGAATGTTTACTTTTTAAATATGAGTAATCAATGTTTTCCATCTATTTTAAGGTTTTCTATCCTTTTTTTCTTTAATTTTTTTTTGTAATAAATGATCATTTTGTAAAAGATAAAAAATATATGTTTTTTAAAAGTATAAACAAGAAAAATTATTTAAAGGATAAAAGAAAAGGTGAAGTTAGGTGCACAATTGATACTACACTTAAAAAAACAGTTTGGAGAAATATTTTATGTTTGTACAAGTACAGAGAGGGGGCAGATTTCGGATCACGATCTTGTAAATCTGCTAAACCCAACCCAATTCACACACAGTACAGGGATACCACACGTTACATTATCCCGTATTGAATATGTGTAAAAATATTTTTTTATTTAAAAATATATTAAAAATACTTTACAAATGCACACAAATACCTACTTTATATATATATATATATATATATATGTGGATATTTGTTTACGTGGTTTGGATTGTTTTAAAGCAAGCCGCAGCCTTTAAACATTTGATAACAAAAAAACTACAATTTAATATTTATGTGGAACCAGTGAAAACAGAAAGCAGCTACTTGTTGCTTTCCTTGGACTTGTGGAACGCAGTGGAGAGTGAGTTTAACCTAATCGTGAATAGCGAAGTTACTCTTTATTTTTCATGTTATTATTTTGAATCAATTAGATCTGATTTTAATTTAAATATATTTAACTGGATTCGATGTAATTAAAAAATTTAATTTTTATTTTTTAATTATATTTTATTAAAAAAATTAGAAGGAAATTGATAATGTAATATTTATAGAATTTGATCGCAATTTTAATTTTATTTTTACAAGGTCCAATCCAGTTAAAAAAAAATTATTTTTATTTTTTATTGTGTTTTATTTAAAAAAAATTAGAAGTAGATCTTTTGATGATATAGCATTTGCAGAATTTGATCTCAATCCCAATTTTATTTTTTCCAGGTCCGATCCGGTTAAAAAAATTCAGTTTTTATTTTTATTTTTTTATTAAAAAATAGAAGGAGATCGTTTGATGATGTAACATTTTCAGAATTTGATCGGAATCCTAATTTTATTCTTGCCGAGTCTTACCCAGTTAAAAAAATTTAGTTTTTATTTTTATTTTTAATTATTTTTTATTTAAAAAAATTAAAAAGAGATTATTTGATGACATAATATTTACAGAATTTGATCGCAATCTAAATTTTATCTTTATAATATTTTTACCTGATGTTGTTGTGCATTTAATAAACCATGAAAAATATCATTTTTGTTGGATAGATTTTATACATAATAAAATTACACGTAATTTTATAAAATAATAAAAAATATTTTATATCAATATTATTTATTTTATAATATAATAACAATAATGAAATTTACAATATTTAAATTCAAAATCATTAATATGTATATGTGTGTCTATATATTTATATTATAATCTTAATTTAAAAAATATTTTTAAATTAAATACATTAAATTATTTTTTATTTAACCTTAATTTCAATTATTATTTTCACTAAAAATATATTTTTTTAAATTAATTAAAATTAAAAATATTTTTTATAAAATAATTCTCTTCTTGTCCCACTTCTTAGCCGCCTGCCCCTCCCTCTTTACAAACAAGCAACTCTCTGCCCACAGAATACGAGGACATTTCTAAAACCTCTTTGAATGGGATCAGTCGGTCTTTTGGCTTCTTAAGAGTTTTTGCTTTTGCTTTTCACCTGTGAAAGTAGCTAATGATGTCCTTTTTGTTGGGATGCTTTAGATACAACCATGCTTCATGCAAAAACTATCCTACGCCCTCGGGTTTTGCATTTCAGAGCCTGCTTCCTGCTCCCTTGTAAATGCTCTGCCCTGAGATTGAGAGTACAGGTCTTATGTTTTTAACTTTATTTCATGGTGCAGTAAAATAAATACATAAATTAAATCACAGCGTAGCATTGTTAGTTGTGAAATTTTTTACAACATCCTCGGAACCCTGCTTCTACTCCTGTTTCGCATTTCCGCTCTTCCAGTTCAACCGAACACGGTAGCTCTCCACCAAATCAAATGCCACTCTTTTCCCACCGCTAAATCTCATCCTCTCCTCCGCCATCACAACCACCAACAATCCCAAAGCCTCAAAACCCAACTTTATTCCTCCCTCAACCCGTTACCCTCTACCTTTTCTAGTCTTTTCACTGATATCTCTTCTCACTGGCCTTTCTGGGATCGCTATCTCAGATCTGCAGGCTCACACCTGTTTCAGTTTTTCGTTGTGGCAAATCTGAGGACACTTTTCGAGCATTTTATTCTGGTTCGGGTAGACGGAGAATTGATTGACAGGCCTAAACTTCTTGGGTTTGTTGGGACTCAAACCGGGTTTAAATCCGGTGATCGCCGGGCTGCACTTCGAAGTGCTTGGTTTCCTTGGGACCCAGTTGGACTTTTGAGGTAAAACCAAGACTTTTGCGTAGAAAGTCGAGAGCTTTGAGAGTTTTTTTTTAAAATCAAGAACAGTGATGGTGATCTATTAATAAATATGCTATTCTGTTTTGTGTTGGAGTCTTGCTGTATAAAGTAATCCTATAAAAATGAGTAATGGTAGTTGAGGAAATTACTCTGTTTAAGCCATGTAGATTTCATTTCATAATAATCAAAATCTGAATTTTATTAAATGGAAATCGCATCCTCATCTCATTACAATTCGTGAAAAAACAAATGGCGGCCATGAATTAATGGGAGGAGAAATGAATACCATGCCTCCCTCTGTACTGTACATTCTAGTAAAGTTGTACTTCTATAATTTCATGTCTAGAGGAACTTGGCTGGCAATGATGTCACTGATAATCCCAGCTCTATGTGATCTTCAATTGGAAGGTCCAGGATTATATGTTATCATTTTATGTCCAAGCGTATAGCATTGTCCAAGAAGATATTTCATTTTATGTTTATCTTGAGGAACTTACTGGAAATAATTTCATTGATAATCCCAGCTCGATGAGATCCTCGAATACAAGGTCTAGGAATTCTTTCTGAGCCTATAACATTGTTTGAGTACACCGTATTTTATTTTACTCTTAAAATATGGAGCGTTGAGAGGAAATTTCTGGCAATGATGTCATTGATAATCCCAGTTCTATGAGATCTTCAATTGAAAGGTCCAGGAATAGATCTTATCCATTTCTTTCTGAGCCTTTAACATGTTCTAGTAAGATGTTTCATTTTATTTTTATAATTGTAAATCTTGAGGATCTGGCTATGCTGATCATTGATAATCCCAGCTCTATGAGATCTTCAAATTGAAGGTCTAGGAATAGATGTTTATTATTTTTTCTCTCAGCTTGTAACATTGTTTGAGTAAAAATATTTTGATTTACTTTTATATTTGTAAGTTTTGAGTAACTTACTGGCAATGATGTCATAGATAATCCCATCTCTGTGAGATCTTCAATTGGAAGGTCTGGGAATAGATGTTATCAACTTAATAATAAACCATGTAATTGAGCATGTAGTAGGAATCCATATGATGGTTTGAAGGAAATCCCTTCACTTAATAATAAACCATGTATTAAGAATCTATGTGATGGCTGATACAAATAATGACTGAATTTGCTCGCAGGATGGAGGGATATAGTGGAGATGATCTAACTAATGTCTGCAGAGATGCTTCTCTAAATGGCACGAGGCGAAAGAAAGTGGGCAAGAAACGAGATGAAATTAAGAACGTTTGAGGATGAGATTTCAAATGATCCTGTTGCAATGTGTGATTTTGAAGAAGCCTTGTTGAGTTAAATTTTATTTTTCTCCAGAAATTATATTTGATTGCTTTCGGAAAGGCTACTTCTGAACATGCTGTGTCAGTATATTCATTTGGTGTTTATATGAAGAACAAATAAAATATCATTTTCAGGCTATTATTATTTATTGGGTCACAGTTTGGCTTTGCTTCTGGTGATCGAAATCATGTGCTTGTGTAAGGCACCGGGGAATGCATTGATTCTTCTTGGGGTACTTCACCTGCATGGACGGATCCAATTGGATCCTTGTAAATTTGAAAAATCAATCTTAAATCCAAGTTTAGTAGGCCTAGAAAAACCTTCCAATGCTAGAAACCCAATTGTCTCAGACATTTTTTTAGACCCAGGTAGGCTTTATGGGTTTAGCTTACAGGAAGAGTGCAGTGAGCTCAACCATCGGTTTCTAAAACAAGCTTTATTTTTTAATTATTATTTTTTAAAATAACATTTCCAAGGTATTCTAGGAATTCAACTAAGAAAAATAAATTAAATTGTTAAAATTAAAAAAATTAACTAATTATTAAATATATAAACCTTATTCATTAGCTATTTTCTTTGTAGAATATCATTACAATTGATTGTTGAATTTATAATCTTTATTTAAATTACAGAGACAGTTATATGGTTTATATTTATTGATATATTTAGTTATTAAGACTGTTATTAAATTAAATTATCAGTATAAATATTGTGATTATTTAATGGTTAGAGTTAATTACATATTGGATCGGTTAATTGATTAAGGTTAAGAAAATATAGATATTCATAATATAAATTGACGCATCATTTCAATTCTCGATTTTAATTTTTATAAGTAAATTTATATTTGAGACCAAGATTTTTCTCTTGATAAGTTTTAGATTTATTTAATTTAGCTTAATTATTTTATTTTGTTTACTATAATATAGTCTAGATAACCTCAAAATCCTCCAACTTTGAATCATCTATCTTGTTTGTTTAAGTTAGGATAAGTAATTTGTGTGATCAAAACATCACAACATCTTGATTATGAATTTCTTCAATTTAGCCCCTAAGTGAAACCAAACTTTCAATTTTTTTGCAATTTTACCTTTAATTTAACCAATTAACTTTATAAAAATTAAGTTTGGTCCTTTAAAATTTAATATTCTCAATTAAATTCAAATGGGACTTCTAAACTTAATTTTTCACTAATTAAGTCTATAATAAAATTAATTTGACCAATTTAAAGCATAATGAAGCATTGCACTTAATTAAATCCTTTAATTTGACCAAAATTAATTCTTAAAAATAATCAAACCCTCTTGCTATTATTATTATCTTATTTTTATTTTAAAAAAGGGTAAATTTTAGGGAATAATCCAAAAATAGGTTATGATAATTATAATAACTTTGTAATTTTCTTTGCAATTAATTTTTGTCTTATGAACTTTATCTTTATTCTAGATTAATTAATCTAATATTATATGAATATTAAAAATAAATTAACGAGGTAAATGATGTTTCGGTTAATACAAGTTGAATATGTAGGTTCAAAATGGTTTCATTGGAGGTTAAAGTGTTTAAATTTAATTGAATCTGTGATTTCAGGAATTGTCATGTAATAATATCAGGGTTTTGTAAAATTCCAAGGTTTAAAATATTAGCCTAGAGTGAAAAAATTTTATGTTAATACATTTGGATCAGGATAGAAAAGTCCATCTTCAATAATTAAAACATTTTAAAAATTATTTTTAATACAATTTTTTTTTGAATTTTTTAAAGATAAATCTATTTAGGAACATGAAGATTTGTATTTTAAAAGGTTGAAGTAGAGGTTTTTTTAGAGAAAAACCTGCTTTGGATTTTGAAATTACTTGAGAGGAATTACCTTGCTATAATGATTGTTGATCTATATTTTTTAAAGTAGAAAATAATTCTAAATATTTGGATAATGATTCTATATAATTTTATATTTACAAAGAATGTTATATCTTCTCATCTTCAATTATTGCTTCGTACCAAGATTTAATTAGTTTTGTATGAAAAATAACTAAGGTAAGAGTTTTGTAGTGTTTTGGGATTTTTATGATTTTGGAGAATCTAGGTTTTGTTAGGAGGGCTTTGCCTTTGAACCTTGGTGGCACCATGATCTATTTTGGAGGAATTCTCTAGTTAGAAAATCGAATATATAATTTTTATTTTTTTATAAATTATATATCAAAATCAAATATATTATGTATAGCTTTCCATATAGAAAAAATCTATTTTGATGCAATGTTTTGAACATTTTCATGTAAAAACTCTTTTGTTGATTTGAAATCAATTTATAAAAAAAAATTGATTTAATAAATCACTTAGGAAGTTTCTAATGCATAGTGCAATGAAAAAAATTTCTTTTTTTTTTCAGTAGAATAATTATTTAAATAATAATTCTAATATGTAAATGTAAATTAAAGAATTTGTTTTTTATTATTTTGCATTTATTTAAGAATATCCTCGTGCCCTAACTTAAAAGCATCTATGTCAATTATTTTGGGAGCTAAGAAATTGACAATATATAAATAGTACTTTCTAATTGATTTTCATTTTGTTTTTGTAAAAAATATCTTATTTAAGATATATGAGATGACTATGGTTTTTTTAAGAAAGGAAAAACAAGTTTCAAACCATTGATTTTTTAATAATACTTTCATGAAAAATTTTGTAAAAAATAATCATGTTAATAAAAGAAGTGCCAAGAATAATAATATGATTAATATCATTTGTAGCAACAAAGAAATTTTTAAAATAAAATTCATTATTAAAACCTAATACTTAAGTTTTGTATTCAAAAACTAATTTAATATTATTTGTTGCATAAAGTTTTCTAGAAGTGTTATGTAGAAATCATTTTGAACTATTTCATTTTAATAGAATTCAATTTGCACCTGTATTAAACAAGATAATATTGTTTATTTTAAATTCATTTGAAAAGATCAATATAATTTTTATGATATACTTTTTTAAAGTAATTTAAATTAAAATATATAGAAAGTCTTAGGAACATATTCAATATTTGACAATGTATAACTGTTTAGGGTTTGTTATTCTGATTTTAAAAGACTCTCTAACTTTGTGAGAAGGTGTTGTAAAAAAGTAAAGTCTTTTTATTCGGTTGTTTAAGGTTTTGTAGTTTAGTCTTAAAGGTTTTGATTTCAAATTATAATTCTAGGATAACAACAATATGTTTACATTTCTTTTTCTTTTTTTATTAAGAATTTTAGTAAGGTTATATGTATTTGTGCTAGTTGATGGTAACAATTTTTTTTTAATAGGTTATTGTGTTTTTGGTTTGTCAAAATTACTCATGAGTTTGTCTAAATAGGTTTTTTTTTCTGCGTATATGAGGATCATTAAGACTTTTAATAGTTTCAAAAATAAATTTCTAGTATTTGAATAAGATATTTATTTGTTTAGAAGTAATATGGGTTGAGTTTTCCAAGTCAAAATTAGAAATTATCAACTAATCTATTTGTAAAGGTTCTTTAAAAGTGTTGGAAGAGTTTGTTCTAGAATCAATGGCTTCAATCAAAAGAATTTGGATATGGTGAAAGACTTTTTTTTTCTGATTGAAGTTCATGGAGTTTGGTATTTACTTAGTAAAACCTAGAGATATGACCTTTCTCACTACATTTATAATAGATAATGACTTTAAGGTCAAATTTTGGCTTGATTTTTTTGACTGAGAAGGCTTTATGGGTTTTTATTGATCTTTTTATAATAGAGCTCAATTTTGGTATAAAAATATTTTTTATATTTATGGAATGATTTTTTATGAGATGGTTTATTAGGTTTTGTATTGGGTTTAGAATAGTTTCCACTACAAATTGTCTTTTCTATAGATAAGTCAAATTGTAAAAAAAAAACTACCTAGTTCCTATCTAGATTTTCCATATAAGGTGTTTTTGGAGTTTAAAATCTTGATATATATAAAGACCTCTATTTTGTATAAAGCTAATAAGCCCATCATAAGTCAATTGGTTATATGGAATGGTTTTTATAGCAAATATGTCTTTGATTTTATTTCTAACCTTTTCTTCTAGAAGAGTTGGTAAACCAACAAGTAATTTTTCTTTCTAGAATGGTTGATTTGAGTCTTTTCAGAGCATGATACGGGTAAAGAAAGTATTGTTATAGCATTGAAAATCATTGAGTTTTTTTAATCTAAGTTTTAAAAGGATATCAATATTTTTATCTTTAAGATGAGACAAATCTCCTACAAAATGTAAAAAACTAGTTAAGATAATGGTTGAAACTGCATTTTAAATGGTGTTTTCATTAAAGTCAAGGATAATTATTTGGTCTTCAGTTATTTGGATAGAGTTTAAGATTCAAGGTGTTGGGTTTCTGATATAATCAAAATATTGATATCTTCTTTCAAGTATAGAAATGCAAAGTAATAAATAACTTGACAAGACCGAGGACAAACCACATAGAGGTTAAATATGTAAATTATAAATAACAATAATAAGTTAAAAAGAATTTTGAGATGTAAAATTAATGTGAAGATTAAACAATAAAAATAAATGTCAAGGTTATAGGATTCAGTAATAGTATTTCAAATAATTATAGTATAAACTCTTTTTATTACTCCATTAGAAATAACACACAAAGAAGGTTCCAATCGGATTATAAATGATTAATATGATTATATTAGTTATCATATTTGAATAATGCTAATACTTGTATATGTTATTAGGTATTTATGACTATAACTTATATTAACAATAAATCAAGTTCCTTTCATAGCACAAGTGTCAGTTACACCATACAGTTGAACTATGAAAGTGTTGAATATTTATTGTACTAAGTGTTATACAACATAAATCTAGATTAATCATTTAACAAGTAAATTATTAAGACTAAACAAGATAACAAATACAAAACATGTGATTATCAAATATTAAAGTCCATGTTGAATTTACACTATACTTATTCTTAGATCATTAGTACTCTTTTCACCTTCATATAATAAACGTAACTAAACATAATAAAATAGAAAAAACATGAATAAATAAGATAAAAACATAGATTATATATGTTAACTATGTAAAGAAAATGAAATGAAAAACATTAACAATAGATTAATGAAAGCAAAACTTAAACATTATAAAAATATAAAGAGAAAGAGTAAGAACATGATCTTGACCTGAAAACCAAGATGCCTAAATATATGGTAACTATCTCTTTTTATAGGCTAAAATTAAAAACTATTGATTTGATGACTAATTGTTGAGTGGGTGGCCAACTATTAACTTGATGACCATCCTTATTTTTTTATTTAAACAAAACATCATTACTAATGTCACAATTTAAACAAACTTGAATCATAAAAATTCTAGAAAATTGTCTCAGTTTTCCAACAAAAAATAAATTGAAGTCATTTAGATTTGTAGAACTCAAGATATGAGCTGAATAGTAAACAATATTTGGATTGCAGAACATATTCAAACTTCTTTATTGTTGCTAATATTTTGAATTTCAAATAGCAAAATTGAGTCTTGCATTCCTCATGAATGTTTTAAGTCTATATTTTAGCTTTCTAGTATATAAGCCAAATTGAAATCCAAGATCTGTAACTCTAGATATAACCCAATGACTGAATAGTGTTTCACTTTGGATTAAACCAGCATCTCTTTTCAAAGCTTCACCTTCTCTTAGTCTTTTTAATTTTAGTAGTTGAACTCATCAATCAATCCTTTAATTTATGTGATAAACCTATATTTAAGATGAACATTTACCATAAATTAAAGATATTTTATAATACTAGCCTTGTTATTATAAAACATTCTTTAGTAAAAAAGTTTTGATACTTCAAGTGCAAAATACTGATATAAAACCTTAATAAAAATATACTTTTAAATACTAATCAATTTCTCCAAATTAGTTTATTGATTTTAGGACTTTCTTCATGAAAGGTTTTTTCATATGAATTTTAGATTTGATTATTTTGGATAATATTGATATGACTTGTTGAGGTTGGATAATGATTACTGATTTGGGGTATATTAAAAGGAATTAAGGTGGAAGGTAAAGTTTAAAGGTTATTGAGATGGTTTTTAATAACTTTGAGGAATTAATTTTTTTTTAATTGGGTTTGATTAGTTTTGGTCAACAGGCTTTAATGAAGTTTCAATAGGAAAGACTAAAGACTTAATATGCTTTTATAGTTTAGTGAATTGTTTTTATATTATGTTGAGGTTGATATTTATAAGGTTATTTTGCTAGATAATGTGTTTGGTATTAATAGTAACATCTTCATTTGGAGATTTATAAAGAACAAATTTTACTGTCTAGTTATTATGAAAAATTTTAAGATTTCTTAAAGGTGGATGCTTAACTCAATGAGAGTATCATTTACTAACTCTTAGATAGAGGTTTTATTTCTAAATATAACAGGACATGCATGTTTTATAAATAAATATGCAATATGATTTTCAAATACATTATATATTTCAAAGCAATCCAAGAATAAGACTCGTATTTTATGTAATGCAATGAAATCATAAAAATATTTTTTTATTTTTTCTTTGATGCATAAATTTTTTGAAAAACCAAAATCTCTTTTAAAAGTTATGGTTATGATAAGAAAAAAATCATGAAAATAATATTTTTGTTTATAACAAAATTTATTTCAAGAATATTCAACTTATTTTAGATGTTCTTTATTATAGAAGAGAATGTTAGAGAGGTTAGTGGAGAAGGTTGATCATTGTTTGTATATAGCGGTTTAGATATATTTGTATTATAATTTGTATTTTGAAAACTAATGCTAGGAATATCAAGGATCGATTTCTTAGATGAATTTATGTGATAAGACATGTTTACAACAGAGAAAATCTCAAAAATTCTTCCAAGATTTATTATACTAAACATAGAAGATTCAACTAAGAATCTAGAACTAATTGAATGTTTATGGAAGGACGGACAATTTAACTTAACCATCATTATATTAGGTTATTTGCTTGAGATGGATATTTGGTTGCAGTTGTTATAAAGGTTCATGTTAGGTGATATTTTCAAGGATTTAGTCTTATGGTATAATTATATTTTTTTGTTGGATAGTTTTGAATATAATTTATATTTGATGTAGAAATGTCTATTTTAAGGAATAAAGTTTCATCTTTCTAATATTAGTGTTTATATTTATTGACAAAAATAAAAAACATTGCTTTTTAATGAATTGAAAAATTAAGGCTAAAAAATTGATTCTTCAAGTATATCATAGTTATGAGTTTTGATACGTAAAATTATACTTTATAAGAATTTTTTTTAATGAGAGATATAGTACAATTTAAATAACAATAAAAAAAATATAATCACTATATAAACTGAATTCTATGAAACTTATTAATAAATCATGAAAATCTTAGAATATAACAATTCCCATAATAGTTAAAATGAAAATATTTAGGTTTTTTTTTTGTAAATAACTTTATCCCAACTTACACCAGATTAATATAAATATATTTATAATCTTGTTTTTGGTTTTTTTGTAAGAATTTTTTTGAAAAGAAGTTGGATAATTTTAAAAGATTTTATAAGCTGGATATTTTTTTTTATTATAAGATTAGTTTTGAAAAGATTAAAAGAATTATAATAAATCTGGTATTAACATGAACTAAATACGCAATGAATAAGTCAGCATAGTTAAAGTCAGTGTGGAATTTTACCCCCCAAAAAACCAGCTTTATAAATCCAGTTGGAGGTCTTTTACTCTTTGATCTTTACCTGTCCCCGTCACTTTTGCCCTTTAACGAACACAACTACAGCCTCACACTTATACGTGCATCTAGTCATTCACTCCCTTCTGTTCACTTATCAGAGACTCCCAAATACTGCAACGTGTCCCTCGAGATTCTAAAAAAAACTCAAAATTGAAATGTATTCCTAACCCTAAAATTAAAAATAAATAAATAAATAAAAAACCAGTGAGGGCATCCAATAAATTTGTCCTCGAACACTACTTGGCCTTCCATTCTTTTCCCACAGCGATTAACAAATCCCATCCCCCCTTCTCTCCACCTTTTCTTCACTCCCAGCCTAAAATCATGCTTGAAGAATCCATTTCAATCTGGGCTTCTATGAATAGTTGGTTTACCCCAACTGTTCTATTTGTGCTTCTCAATCTCATGATTGGCACCATTTTTATTACTTCAAGCCTAGCCACCCACAAACCTAGTGACCAACATCAAGAACAAGAAAGACATGTTCAAGCACAACATGGTCATGGTCTTGGTCATGGCCACCAGCTTGCTAGATCTCCTTCTGTACTACAAAGACTCAAATCTATCAACTTTTATAGTTATAGATCCCAAGAACCTACAACCTTCACTTTTGAAAAACCTCAAGAATCTGACCAGCATTTCACTCTTCATCAACAAACCCCTCGACAAGGTTATCAATACCACCAAAATCAAAACCAGCCGCCTATTTCTAGATCTCCTTCAATGTTGCAGAGGCTCAAGTCCATCAACCTCCACAATTACTTCTCCCAAGAGCCCATTAACCCCACCATTACTAATAACCACAAAGATCAAGAAACCACGGCAGCCCATTTCACTTCTCAACAAATGTATGACCACATACAAGAACTTGATGGACAGCTTCAAGAACAACAAGAGGAAGAGGAAGAGGAAGATCAAGAACAGACTCTTGAAGAGATATACAGCAAGTTACAAGGAAATAAACTGAGCAAATCCAAGTCAGACACGAAGCCAACTTCTGGTGAAGTACCCAAGAAGCTACCGAAGAAAATGAAGAAATCTGCAAGTACGAAATCTGCTTTTGCCCATTTTGAAGAAGATGACATAGTTGAATCTCGTAGGCCAGCTACCGTGAAAGAAGGGAAGGCCTCTACTGAGTTTGATGACACTGAAGTGGATGCTAAGGCCGATGATTTCATTAATAGGTTCAAGCAGCAGTTGAAGTTGCAGAGGATGAATTCTATTATGAAGTACAAAGAGATGATTACTAGAGGGAGCTGAAATCAAAATTGGTTTTGTTTTCTGGGGATGGTTTTTAATTTTTTGTTTTGTTTTGGGGCCTTTTGTTGAAAATTTAGGATTTTTATTGTGTCTAGATCTGAACTCCACTTGAAATTTACTTGCTTAATTAATTAATATTCCTGCTTGTTGACGTATTTATCCGCAATCTAATTATTTGTTAATCTCATGAACTGCAACATTATAATGTGAATGGTGACTCTGAAACCCCATTGACTTCATGTAATAAAATAATGGCATAAAACAAAATAAAAAAGAATGATGGAAACAATGGCCATTTGGGTTCTCGATTTTTGGGTATTTTTTCTTTCGAGGTTTCGTTTTCAGTCAGGGAAAGAAGGTTGTGGCTGTTGCCAGGTTGGGAAAGTTAAAGACAAGAGCCCAGTTGCAGTGGGTATTTTGGCAGAGAGCTCGTGTCTTTATTGTATTTTGACTGATTTGCCCAAAGAAATTTTGTTGATGTCAACAGAAAAGTTGTGGGCAGTCTGGTCAAACCAATTTTGTGTTCCCATTTTGCTCTCCCGAATGCACATGGGAGATTTTAGTTTGGAACAGTAGGGTCCTCCACTTCACATTTACTTGTTATTGCATGATGCCTGCATTAAGACAGTGTTCGTCTGGGAAGTTGTGTTTGTGTTTTAATTAAAATACAGATGCAATAATGTTTGGTAAAAAAAATATAAGTTACTGTTTACAAGTCTCACAAAACGCATGGAAAAAGAAGGAGGCAGGAGTTCTCCTGGAATATTTTTTATAATTTTATTGTTTATATGAATTTTTTTTTAAAAAATAGTAAATAGTATGAGCAAATTTTAATTTATTTATATTGTATGAGAATATATATTTTTGAAAATCTAGTTAAATAATAACTTTTTTTTGAAAAACCAGAATAATTAATTGATTTTACTCGTACTGTTTACATGAATATGAATAATAATTTTTAAAAAAAATTAGTTTAAGGTGAATTAAATTTATTTGTACTATAATCTTAATTATATTGGCTATGAGTATGATTATAATTATTTTTTAAAATATTTTTTATATTAAAATATTTTTTTATTTTTAAAAAATTATTTTTAAGATAAGTTCATAAAAAAAAATTCAAAACATATATAAAAAATTAACTTTTACTAAAAAAATTAAATTTTGTGGAAACGGTTTACACCGTGTTTCTAAATGTTCTATCTAGTAAAGTATCAAGTATAAAACTAATTAAAAGATACAACTTTTTTTTTTGTTGGTTTTCACTGTTTATTGCAAATGTTTTTTTTTTATTTTATCTTTATTATTTTTCCACAATTTAATCTTAATTGAAAATCAATTTATTTTAATTTCCTTTAAAAGGATATAATTAAATAAGAAAGATATAAATGAAAAAGGTATCAAATATAGATGATGTTCCATAAATTTTCAAAAAGATACATTTTGGTATAAAAGTTTGTTCTTGTTATTTTTAATCTCGAGTTGAGAGCAATCGTTGAATTTCAGCGAGATAGAAAGAAACATAGATTCAGGTCACCAAAGCAAATGATATTTATGTTAAATTATTTTTTTTATGAGAAGAGTTCATATAAGATTTTTTTTTACTTTTTAAAGTTAATGAAAAAAAAGATATAAACTCGGGTTGATTTCGGTTTTTTGAGCCCCGGATACATTTGTTATGATTTTTAAAGTGTTTTATATATGTTTTAAGTAAAAAAATTGATTGAAAAATGGATTTTTAGGTAAAACAAAACTTAGCCTTGATTTTTTTATCATTATAAGTAAGATCAAATGACACGTTTTTTAATTTTTTATAAAAAAATTAGGATAAATAACATGTCCTATACCCCAATATAACAAAAAAAACTAAAGGCATATGCACGAAGGTCAAATAGGCAAGCTTGACTTGCCGGGCACAATACCTTGTTTCTTTTCCTAGGATTTTCTTTTCTTTGTATATATTTTTTTAAAAATATATTTATATTTAGATTAATATCTCTTTTGTTTGTTTTAGAGAGCTTTTTCAAGTGATGATTATATTTTGGTTATATAGTTCATTTTTAAAGAAGTTTTTCTTATTTATTTATATTTTTTTTATCATTTGTGCAAATGAATTTTATTTTATTAAAATAAAAAATATTTATTTTCAAATAATATTTCTAATATGTATAGATTTGCATAATATTTTTTCTTTTTTTTTATTTCATTCAATCAATTAATGTGTTTGTTTATTCTCTTTTCGTTAGATTGAATAAAAAATTATTGTAATAAATAAAATTTAACAAACATAATGGGATAAATATCTTATCTTTTAAAATTAAATATTTTGATTCACAAATGTTTTTTGTTTTTTAGATATCGCAAATAAGTTTTTGTTTATTTATAATCACACATAATTTTTAGTTTAATTAATTCTATAAATGCATAAACCTTTTTATTTATATTTAAATTTTTCAAACTATAAAAATATATAAAAAAGATTACATATAAAATATTTTTTATAAAAGATAAAAATATTTAACCCCAACAAAGAGGAAATTGTCAACACTTAAGGGTTAGTGTTAGAGCCTCAGGAGGCGAGATTTCACCATATTTGAGCGTAGGGATGTCATAAATTATCAAGGCACGGGGTGCTACACTGCCTTGCCATATCTTCCTTCCAGCATCATCTGTGGGGCTGAAATGTTTCATAATTTGCTGCTCTCATGGGGCGATATCCTATAACATGCGATTATTCTTTGAGCCGACGTGGGTCCAAATTTTGCTTTATCCCTGAGGGGAAATTGTCAGATGATAAATTTAGAGAGTCTTGTAAGAAATAGTGCCTAAATGAGCTTGAAAGTTCGTTCCATCATGGAAAGGGGATGCTATAATTATAGTGGAAGCAAGAACAGACATAGCGAGTGCTGTTTGCGATCTAAAAAGATGGGGAGAAGATGCCTTGCTTGTTCCCACAGGACTACTCTTCCATCGGAGCCATGGGATCTTGTGAGAAAGCGACGTCATTATTCCGGACAAATAACACTATTACCATACAAAAGACGAGTCCAATGCTTTAAAACCAGGACCATTCAGCAGTTCCCTGGGAGGCCGTGGCTTTCGAATTATTTAGATTAGAATGTGATTGTTACTTAAATTTTGTATTATTATTTTATATTTGAAATATCAATAATTTTTTAATTAAAATATATTTTATAATAATATATCTAATAATATAAACTACCTTTAATTTATGATAAATATTCATTTTAAATGTAAGCCTATCACATAAATGAAAGGATTGATTGATAAATTTAAAAACTGAAATTAAAAGGATAAAGAGATGACCAAACTTAGAAAAGAAATGTTAGTGCAATCTAAATCGGAATACTATTTAGTAATTGGATCATATCTAGAATTGTAGATTTCAGATTTAAGTCTACTTTATATGGATGAAAAGGTAAAATATAGGTCTACAACTTTCATATGAAGCTTAAGATCTAAAAAGACCAAATTTCAAGTCCAAATTGTAGTAACAACAAAGAAGCCCGAATGTGTCCTCCAGCTCGAGCACTTTTAAGTATTTTGGTCATCAGTATTATGGCCATATTTGGAGTTCTAGAAGTTGAAATGAGCTGAATTTTTTACACAAGAACGTTGAGACAATTTGCTACAACTTTCATGTTGAAAGTGACTCCAATTTTGACGTTATCAATGACGTTTTGGGCAGACAAAAGAAGATAAGGATTATCACCAAGTCAAGAGTTGGTCACCCATTCATCAATTAGTCATCAAATTTATAGTTTTCAATTTTGGCCTATAAAAGAAGGTATTTGTCATGCATTTAGGCATCTTGGTGTCCAGATCAAGATCATGCTCTTGTTTTCTCTCTTTGTATTCTTTATGCTTTGTTTTCATTAATATCAAGTTTATGCCTTTTATTTCCTTTTCTTTGCTTTGGTAACTCTTATCTTATTTATGTTCTTATTTTGTTTATCCATTTTTCTTTCTTTCATTATGTCTAGCTAAGTTAATTATGTTAGGGTGAAAAGGTTACACTAATGGTGTAAGAATGAGTATGGTATAAACTTAATATGAACTTTAATGTTTAATACTAACATGTTTTATATTTGTTATCTTGTTCACTCTTTAATACTTTGTTTGTTAAATGACTAATCTTTATTTTTGTTATATAACAATTGGTACAAAAAATGCTTGGCACTTTTATAGCCCATATTGTATGGTATAATCGACACCTGAGCTATGAAAGGAACTTGATTTTTTGTTAACATAAGTTATAATCATGAATGCTTGATGAAATTTACAAGTATTAGCATTAATTGAATAAGATGACTAATGTCATGTTAACAATCTATAATCTTATTAGAACTTCATTTGTGTGTAGTTTCTAATTGAATAATAAGAGTTTATACTATACTTGTTTGACATACCATTAGTGGATCCTCTAAACTTGATAGTATTTGTTATCGTTGTTTAATCCCTACTTTAATTTTTCATCTTAAAGTTCTCATCAATTTTTTTTTCTTCTTTATTATTGTTGTTATTACTACTACTGCTATTACTACTAGTAGTATTATTAGTATTATTATTACTATTATTGTTGGTGGTGGTGGTGTTACTATTGTTGTTGTTTATAATTTGTACAATTAACCTCCTTATGGTTCAACCTTGGTCTTGTCGGGTTATTTATTACTTCAACACTCCTGTACTTGGAAGAAGACATCAATCTTTTAGTCATGTCAAATTGCATATAATCTTATGCAACAAGATAGAATAAAAGTAAATGAACTTGTAAATGATATGAAAAACAAAATTATATTAAGCACTACCAGAAAATTGGAGAAAACTAATAGAATTACTAATGAACTTTTTCGTCGATAATAATTCTTTACGGACATAATTCTGTTTCAAAATTTGTTGGTATATACCGATGACATAGATCTATCGGTGAAATAGTCAGTATATATTGATGGAAATAGTTCATCGGTATATACCAACCTTTTCTCCGATGGGGTGTATAATTTGTCTTAAAATATACAACGACGTGGTGATGTCATATGATTTCACCGATATAATGATCGAGGGATTCAAACTGAGATAGTCATAGAGTGACGTGACACTTTCACCGATGGAAGTAATCCGTCTGTGATTCCATCGTGAAAAACCATTACATACCCACCTATCTGCCGACACTCTCTCCCTCTGTTTCTCCTTCTTCTTCTATCCCATCCCACCTCTCATTTCCTAAAATACAGCTAACCACCCATCCCAACTCTCTACTATTATCAATACGATTACTCAAGTTTCTTATATCTTGTACGTGATCATAATATCCATTTCTTATAGATTTTATCTTTTTTTTAAGTAAATCTATCCTTTTTAGTTTTAATATTTAATTGTGAATTTTATTGTTTTAGTATATGTATTTTGTTAACATTTGTACTTGTTTAATTGTTATTTGTCAAAGAAACTTGTAATATGAATATATAATTTTGTAGTTGTTATAGTTTGTTTTAGATTTTATCAAATTATATTTGTTTGTAAATTGTTAACATTTTGTTTGAATTACACTTAATTAAATGTGTTGTGATGAAATAAATAATTAATAGCTTGTTTAACTAGTCTTGTTTAATTGTTATCAATTCTGTTTTGAAGTTGTGATTTCTGTAATATAAATTTGTATGTATGAACATTGATAGTTGACAATTGATAATGAATATTTAACATAAGTGTTGTTTAAGTTTGTTGGATAATGTCAGGGAAAACTAATATTTTTGTTATATTTAATAGATGTTCAATAGAAATCATGAATAATCGTTCATGGATATATTCGGACTCACCTTAAAGATTGCAGAGGATGAATTATTGTAACGGTGTTTAGGGTTTTATTAATTTTACAACATCTATTCCGAGGAATTTATGTGTCCATGCAGGAAGTGTAAAAATTTAAAGTTTTTGCATTAAGATGTTGTAACGATGCATCTTCTAACTAAAGGGTTCATGGAGGATTATCTGTGTTGCTATGCTCACCGAGAACTATTTGTTCCTGATGAGAGCATGAAAGAACAGGTGGTTGGGTCAACTTCTAGTGTTAGCAACATGCATGAAGTTGGAAATGAGAACAGTAATCCTTACAGGAATATGATTATGGATGCTATGAGAATAAGTAAAGGTAATGTCAGGGAATGTCTAGTCTTAGAAGAAAAACCTGATACAGATACAACAAAGTTTATTGATCTGTTAAGATATTCTGACGAACCATTATAGGATGACCGTGATTAGTACTCAAAAGTACATTTTTATGATGGTTTTATATCATCATTTTGCACTTGAAGTATCATTAACTCCTTAATTAAAGTACGTTTTATAATAATCTATCTAATAATATAAGATACCTTTAATTTATGGTAAATGTTCATTTTAAATGCAGGCCTATCATATAAATGAAAGGATTGATTGATGACTTTAAGAACTTTAATTGCAAAGGCAAATAGATGATCAAACTTAGAAAAGAGATGTCAGTGCAATCCAAACCGGAACACTATTCAGTAATTGGCTCATATCTGGAGCTATAGATCTTAGATTTAGGTCTACTTTATATGGATGGAAAGGTAAGACATAGGCCTACAACTTTCATATGGAGCCCAAGATCTAAAAAGGCTATTTTCAAGTCCAAATTGTTGTAACAACAAAGAAGCCCGAATCTGTCTTCCAGCCCAAGCACTGTTCAGTATTTTAGCCATATGTGGAGTTCTAGAAGTCGAAATGAACTGAATTGTTTACACAAGAAAGCTGAGACAATTTTCTAGAACTTTCATGTTTTCAAGTGGCTCTAATTTTGACGTCATCAATGATGTTTTGGGCAAACAAGAGAAGATAAGGATTGACACCAAGTCAAAGGGTGGCCATCTACTCATCAATTAGTCATCAAATCAATAGTTCCTAATTTTGGCCTATAAAAGAAGGCATTTGCCATGCATTTAGGCATCTTGGTGTCCAGATCAAGATCATGCTCTTGTTTTCTCTCTTTATATTCTTTATGCTTTGTTTTCATTAATATCAAGTTTATGCCTTTCATTTCCTTTCCTTTGCTTTGTTAACTCTTATCTTATTTATTTTCTTATTTTGTTTATCTATTTTTCTTTCTTTCATTATGTCTAAGCTAAGTTAATTATGTCAAGGTGAAAAGGTTACACTAATGGTGTAAGAATAAGTATGGTATAAAATTAATATGGACTTTAATGTTTAATACTAACATGTTTTATATTTGTTATCTTGTTCACTCTTTAATACTTTGCTTGTTAAATGACTAATCTTGATTTATGTTGTATAACAATTGGTACAACAAATGCTTGGCACTTTCATAACCCATACTGTATGGTATAACCGACACCTGAGCTATGAAAGGAACTTGATTTGTTGTTAACATAAGTTATAATCATGAATGCTTGATGAAATTTACAAGTATTAGCATTAATCGAATAAGATGACTAATGTAATCATGTTAACAATCTATAATCTGATTGGAACCTCCTTTATGTGTGGTTTTCAATTGAACAATAAGAGTTCATACTATACTTGTTTGACATACCATTAGTGGAACCTCTAACCTTGACATTTATTATTATCATTGTTAATCCTTATTTTAATATTTCATCTCAAAATTCTCATATTCTTCTTCTTCTTTATTGTTGTTGTTATTATTATTATCACTACTACTACTACTACTATTAGTACTATTATTATTATTATTATTATTATTATTATTATTATTCTTGTTGTTGTTGTTGTTGTTGTTGTTGTTGTTACTATTATTGTTATTTATAACTTATACAATAACCTCCCTGTGGTTCGAGCTCGGTTTTGCCGGGTTATTTATTACTTCGACACTCCTGCACTTGGGAGAAGACATCAATCTTTTTGTCGTGTCAGACCGCATGAATGTAATAATTTGAAACATTAAATATTTATTCTTTTTTAATGGTAAGCCCTTGTTATTGTGTTGTGTGTGCTGTAAGATTGCAATTCAAGATTTTATTACAGGGTTACATAAAAAAATAAGAAAAATTTATGGTATTATGCCACTTTTACTGATGGACATTAACCCATCAGTATTTCATAAAGAGTTGAAGAAAATTATAGGATTGTGCCAGTCTCACTAACAGAAAATAACTCGTCGATATTTCACAAAAAGTTGCAAAAAAAATTACAGGACTGTGCCACAATCATCGACAGGTATACCATCGGCTTTACCAATGTACAATACTGACAGCATCACTAACAGACTTATGCACATCTCAAAGTGCATGCATGTCAGACACATGTCCATCTACACAAATACCGATGGATTTTTTGACAAATCAAAAAGTCTAACGAGATTTTGGAACTTTTGGTGTGCATTTCAATTAATTTCTAACGTTATTACTAATGAAATTTAATACCACTAACAACAATTAATGTCTGTCGGTATAGCTTCAGAAAAATTGCTATATAAAACCACCCCTCCCCCCCCATTTGGTTCATTTTTTTCTTTGTTTTCGTTTCTCTTCTTCTCCATTTCTCTTTTCCTCTCGGTTTATATTTGGCTTTTGGAAGGGATTTTATTGTTTTGGTGGTAGTTTTAAAATGTATGTGTTCTTTTTTATTTATCTTAGTATTTTTTTTATTTTAATTATGATTATCTTTTTTGTTGTTTTTTGTTTTGTGTATTGTTTGTAGATAAAATCTTAAATTCAACACACTATTAAGGTAAGCATTTTTTATTCCTAATTTTATTTTGAATTGATGTAGTGTTTTTTAGTTTTGTGTATTGTTTGTTCTGTGTTTATGTTATTTTGTATAATGATTTTTAGTTTTTTCATTTAATTTGTTAATTTTATAATATTATTGTTGTATTGCTATAATTATTATTGTTGAATTTATGTTACAAATATTAATTTATATATATAGAATTACATTTAATTAGTTTATTTTAATTTAGGATATTATTATTTGTATTGTTATATTTGTTATTGTTGAATTTATGTTAAAAATATTAATTTATATATATAGAATTACATTTAATTAGTTTATATTAATTTATGATATTATTTTTTGTATTGTTATAATTGTTATTGTTGAATTTATGTTAAAAATGTTAATTTCTATTTTGAGGTCCATTAGGGTTGATCTTGTTAGGAATGATATTGATTTAGTTACTTTTTACTTTTAACCATGTAATTATTTATAAATTAAGAGTCTTGTCTCTTAAAACTTGAAATGTAATATTAATCTGTAAATTTGAATGTATGACTTTAATCTAATATTTGTAACTCTAGGTACCAATTTAACAATGAATGTTCATAGTTGAAATTGATAGCTAAAGATGCAAACTTGGCATGGAGGTCATGATTTTTTTTAAGGTTATACATACTTTCACTAGATGTATGAGGTTGAGTTTTACTTAGTGCCTCATAAGTATTTGTGGTGTATTCAATTGTTTCATCAGGGTCTTTATCTTCAAAAGTTTCATTGCATATCAATTCAACCATTTGTCTATCTCTAGGTATTAACCCTTCATAAAAATATGAAATCAATCTCCATCTTTCAAAACCATGATGAGAGAAAATATTAAGGAAGTCTCAATATCTATCCCAACATTGATAAAATGTTTTCTCTTGGTTTTTAAGTGAAAGTGGTGATTGGTCTTTTATAAAAGTTTGTTCTATAAGAAAGGAAAAACTTCTTTCAAAATTATTGTTGCATTTCATTCCAAGCATGAAAGGATTTATATCTCAAATTTTGTAGCTATATTTTAGATTTTAGCTTTATCTTTTAATGGAAAAGGAAAAGGCTTTAATCTAATGGTATTCATGCTACAATTTGAGTTATTATACGTGTTGCAGACCTCCTCAAATTTTCTTAAATGCAAGTATAGATTTTCTAATCCAAGCTATGAAAAGAAGGTACAAGTTGAATAATGTCTGGCTTAAAATGAAAATGAGATGCATCGGGGAGAGAAACTATGCATGATGGTGCACTTATTCTTGTAGGATTCATGTGTCACACGGGTGACTCGGGTTTGATCCCCGACAATAGTGTCAAAACTTTGACATGACTAAAAGATTATTGTCTTCTCTCAAGTCTAAGAGTGTTGAAGTAATAAATAACTCAGAAGACCAAGGTTAAACCACAAGGAGATTAATTGTATAAATTATAAATAATAACAATACAACAATAACAACAATAATAATAGTACTAATAATATTAGTAATAATAATAGTAATAGTATTAGAAGAAGAAGAAGAAGAAGAAGAAGAAGAAGAAGAAGAAGAAGAAGAAGAAGAAAAAGAAAAAGAAGAAGAAGTTGATGAGAACTTTGAGATGAAAGATCAATGTGAGAATTAAACAATGATAACAACAAATATCAAGGTTAGAGGATCTACTAATGGTATTTCAAATAAGTATAATATAAACTGTTATTATTCAATTGGAAACAACACACAAAGGAGGTTATAATCAGATTATAAATTGTTAATATGATTACATCAGTTATCTTATTCGAATAATGCTAATACTTGTAAATATTATCAGGTATTCACGGTTATAACTTATGTTAACAACAAATCAAGTTCCTTTCATAGCACATGTGTTAAGTATTTGTTGTATTAAGTGTTATACAATATAAATCTAGATTAAATATTTAACAAACAAAGTATTAAAAGTGAACAAGATAACAAATACAAAACATGTTAATATCAAACATTAAAGTTTATATTGAGTTTATACTATATTTATTCTTACATCATTAGTATAACCTTTTCACCTTGATAAGATATTAATAAAAGTAAAAATTAAGCATTACAAAAATACAAAGAGATAAAGCAAGAGTATGATCTTGATCTGAAAACCAAGATGCATAAATGCATGGCAAATGCCATTTTTTATAGGCCAAAATTAGAAACTATTGATTTAATGACTAATTAATGAGTAGGTGGTCAGCTCTTGACTTGGTGACAATCCTTATATTCTCTTGTCTAAATAAAACATCATTGATTATGTCATAATTTAAACCAAAACTCTACAAGAAATTCTAGAAAGTTGTCTCAGCTTTTCTTAAAAAAAATTGAGGTTATTTTGACTTTTAGAACTCAAGATATAGGTTAAACAGTGTTTGAGTTATAGGACAAATTCAAACTTCTTCGTTGTTATTACAATTTCGATTTGAAAAAGACCTTTTTTAAATTTTGGACTCCCATGAAATTATAGGCCTATGTCTTACCTTTCCATCCATATAAAATAAACCTAAATCCGAGATCTACAGCTCCAGATATGATCTAATTACCAAATAGTATTTGAGTTTGGACTGCACCAGCATCTCTTTTCTAAGTGTAACCATCTCTTTATCCTTTCAATTTCAATACTTCAACTCATTAATGTATCCTTTTATTTATATAATAGGTATGTATTTAAGATGAACATTTACTATAAATTGAAGGTACCTTATGGTATCAAACTTATTATTATAAAATATGTTTTAGGTAAAGAGTTATTAATACTTTAAGTGTAAAATAATGATATAAAACCTTGATAAAAATAAATTTTTAAGTACTAATCAAAGCTCAAAAGGTGTTTAAGAGATTTCAAAACTAAAGATCAGTAGTGCTTATTTCTCAACCTGTTTTTTTGGTTCATAGATTTTTTTGAATTTGAAATTGATTTGCAAAATGGTTTTATTATGCCCTATAATGTCAGGTTTGGGCTTTTGCTTTTTCTTTTTTTCTCATTTGGTTTTGAGCATCATCATATTAGTTATTTGTGGAAAGCTCAAGTCTTTTGGATATTTTGAATTTTTCTTTATGTCCCCCAGCTTTGTTCAAGTATTTTTAATCATTGAGGATTTTTGTATATCTCTCGCATTTATCCCTGAGTATGGAATGTGATCCTAGCTGAGGTTATTTCTAAAAAATATTACTAAAATAAAAAAATATAAAAGATATATTTTAGCCTCGTAAAAGGATTATTACATATGATCTTTTTTCATTTCAAACACATGCACTTAGGATCGGTAAGCCTTACTTTAATGTGAGTATGCATAATGGTTTCTCATTGTTCATTAAAATAAAACTCAACTTTAAAGTCATCCTATATTTTTTGATTTTTTCTACATGTTTTCTAAGTGTATGGTTACCTTTCTAAAGAATCATTTGAATTTTTAGAATTTGTTTATTTCAACAATTACCAGTGTTATTTATGTTTTATACTAAAACTTTGAATTCCTAAAAATCCTTGTGAACATGTAAGACCATGTATAGTTTTGGAAGAAAAAGGAAACATACCAAAGGATTCTTGGTACGATGGTTTCATAAGGTTATGATGTGTTATTTGCATGAACCATACAAAATTTAAGGCATGTCATGAATACAGGAAAACACATGATGTATAAAAAAGACATATTTGACAGAGAAAGTTTTATGGTATTGTGAGTCAAATTACCAACAAGACTGAAATAGGTTGAAACAAAATAAAAAAGCTTTACAGGCATGATCAAGAGGTTATTTTTTATATATATAGAACATGAATAGGCTTTATTTTGTAACTCTGGTGCAATTCCCCTTAAGTTAGCCGTCCTACCAAAGCTTTTGGAGAAATGTTGGATTGTGTTTAAGGTCTTGACCATGTTCACTCATTTTTTTCTCTACGTTGAGAAGTTGTCGGAGTCTAATTAAAGAAATATGATGGGTCGGTTATAAGGACCTTTACTAGAGATATTTCTTAGTGTTTGCTCGAGTAAGCTAGTAGGCGAGCCACACTTGTCTTTAAAGTCTCCAACTCTTCTTGAAAATGGGCATCATGGTGAGTGTGCTCTTTATCTTCCTTGTTTCTCGCTCAATGTAAGGTGTTGTAAACTCTTTAGGGACCTATATCTCAACCTAATGCATGTATGTATGTTATGTACAATGAATGGACGTATATGTATGGATTTAAATATATATACATGCTCATTGGGTATGGATGACTATTTAGGGAGCTTATACTCTACGGATAGGTTTTGGGTCATTACATGATGGGTAGGCTTTCTACCTTATCTCAAAAGGGTTTCTTATCATCTTAGCGATCACCCTCGTAAAGGTAATATATAGGCTCAATAAGTAATGGGATAACATGTGCACCAATCATTACTAGTCTAAGTACTTAGTGAAGAGTTGAGGTTTATATAAACTTAAACCTTGACTAAAAGTCATAAGGTAAGTTGTCAGTCCCTCTCTTAATCTAAAGTTTTTTCAGTATAACTTTTCCTAAAAAAATGAATGATGCATGAAGCAACTTTATACAATATATGAACAATTATATACAAATTAAAACATATGTGCAAATGAGAAAATGTATATTAACAATAACACACAAATTAAACAAATAATAAACGAAAATCAGACAAAAACAAAGCTGAGTCCACAAGGTTTCTAGTGTAGTCATCATTCTATCATTCATGTACGACATCACGATGATCATCCACACTTGTTATCCACGTGTTATGAAAATGGGAAAGACAAGGATTTCTTATCTTTCATCAATGTATATAAGGAATGAGAGTCGCCACATTATATTTTGGTCACTAGAAACCCTAACTAGTATTAAAGATTGATATATTAGCACCCCAAATATGATATATCTAAGGTATGTTATATTGTTCAATTGTCTGATATAAACTAAGGTATTATTGTATTTCTAACTGTTGGTCCATCTATGGTCTAAGAAAAGCCTTCTATAGTAAAGAAATCCTTATTTTATCATGTAAAACCTAATCGTTTCATGTCAATAAAAAGAATAACTAACACTTATTTAATACTAGGAATACATCTTACGTATAAGTTCGTAATCCCTGAAATTAAAATAAAACAAAATAATTCTTTGAAATTTTTGAAATATTAGCCTAGTTCTTATGATTTTAATAAATTGGTTATTAAAGTAAAAAATACGCACCAAAACATATTTTTTAAATGTTGTTCTGTGAAAATACAATATGATATTTTTTCTTTTAAGAGACTTGGTCGTATGCTTGAAAATAAGAATTTTTTTATTTTTTCTTTGTAGTTTTTTTTTAACAATCTTTCAACAAAAAAAAATAATTTAATATCAAAATTGTATATTTATGGTATAAAAATACAAATCAATGTTAAGAAAAATTGATATCAAATACATAGGAAAACCAAGGATTTTTGGATTTTTTTATTTTTTTATTAATATATTATATTAATATATTGGAATGGGTATGGCTCAATTATATTGTGCTACACATCCTAGCTGGGCCAAAATTAGCCAAGAAGAAATTTGGCTGAGTTTGGCTCCAAAGTGTTAAGGGGTAGGCCAAGGATAGCCTAAAGGGGTTGGATTAACATTGACCTAAAATAGTTTAGGCCAGTCTTGGCCCAAAGATTTTTTTTTTTTTGAATTGGGATAGATTTGGTCTGTCTGCTTTGGTTTAGGCCAACGTTGTCTAATACAATAAACAATGGAGAGCTCCCTACTGTTTCCATGAATACTAGAGGCTACATGCATAGAAGCAAAAGAAGAAGAAGAAAGGAGAAATAGACATACAACTCCTCACAATGGCATTGGTTACAGCGAAAAGGAAGAATGATTGTGGTGTTGCAATGCCTTATAAACGGTGTGGTGGTTACTTTTTTTTTTCCTGTTTCTCTCCTAGTTTCCTTGTTTTTTATTTTCTAGTTTTTTATAATCTTTTATTGCTTTTCTTCTTGATTTATTGTTGATATAAGTTATAATCATAAATATCTAACAATATTTATAAGTATTAGCATTATTCGAATAATACAACTAATGTAATCATATTAACAATTTATAATCCAATTGTAATCTCCTTTGTGTGTGGTTTCTATTGAATAATAAAATGAGTTTATAATATACTTGTTTGAAATACAATTAGTGAATCCTCTAATCTTGATATTTTTTTTATGTTTGTTTAATGCTTACATTAATCTTTGATCTCAAAGCTCTATTTAACTTCTTCTTCTTCTTCTTCTTACTATTATTGTTGTTGTTATCATCATCACCATCATTATTATCATACAATTAATCTCTATGTGGTTCGACTCAGATCTTATCGAGTTATTTATTACTTTAATACTCCTGCACTTGGAAGAAAACATCAATCTTTTGATCATGTTAGACACCTTACCATAACTATGATTTAGGATAAGGTGGCTATATTGCCTATACCTTGCAACAGGGTAAGGCAACTATAAGGTTCCCCTCCTTTATTATCATAGCAATAAGTGAAAGGGTGTGGTTGTGTTAGTGTTTAGTCAAATCAGGGGAGAAGAGAGAGGGTGAGAAAAAGAGAGAGAGAGAGAGAGCAAGAAAAGAAGATTTGAAAAACAACTTTTTCTCCTCCTATCTCTGCGCACAAAAGGGAAAAGGATGTACAATGTTGTTCAAAACGATATTGTTTCATACTCTCTTTCTTTGTTAAGAAGAGAAATGAATTTGAAGAATAACCTAAAAATAGGTTATAACATTTTTAAAAAGTTCTTTTACATTTTAAGAATATCATTTATTAATTTAGTTTACTTGTTTGTTTGATTATAACTCTTGGTAATAAAAGAAAAGAACTTGTAGGTTCAAAGAGTATTTTGAGGTTCTAAAAACTTAGAATCATTATTATTGTGTCTTTTAATCTTTTTTTTTCCTTTCATATTTAGTTGATAAGCCTTTTTTTTCTTGCTTCAGTGAGGCATCTTTATTTGTTTTGACCTAGATTTAGTTATATTTATCTTTTCATTCGAGCATGCCCCCAACATTAGCATCTTTTCAGTCTTTGATCTATGAATTTTTACTTGTCCCTTAGTATATGGTGCAATCTTAGTCAAGGTCAACTCTTGATCTTTGAAATTTTATTTATTCATGGTGTGAGATGTGATCCTAGTTAGAGTTTATACAAAATAAAAACTTGTTCAGACTCAAATGAAAATCACAAGGGATATATTATAGAATGTGAAAAGATAACAAAGATGAACTTTCATTACTTAAAGTATAAGCGATTAAAACCGATAAATATTATTCTTATTTAGTGTAATTATTTGAAACTTTGACATAAAAATTTATGTTCTTATGAATCAATGATTAATAAATAGAACTACATACAATTATAGATACAACTAGAATATGGAATGAGAGATACAGGGTGCGATTGTTTAAAGCATTTTTTATTTTATATTTTGCATCATTGTTCAAAATTGTTTTTCTTGTGATTTTATCTTGGATTTCACCCATTTGACTTTATAAAGATGAAATTTGATCCTATAAAATTTCAATCTTCTCAATTAAGTTTAAATTAAACTTTCAAACTTAATTTTACAATAAGTAAGCCAAAATTAGATTTTTAAACTTAATTTTATATCAATTATGCCCCTAATAAAATAAATTTAATATACTATAAACCCAAATTAATTAGCTTAATTAAATATTTAATTATACATGTGATTTTATCAAATTAGCTATATGCTTTTCCCTGTATGTGAAATGGTATAAGACACTAAAGATAGTATCATGAACCTTGAGGAATTGGAGACCTTAATTGAGAATCAGTTTGACACTTTGTCAAACAAATAAAATTTTTTTGACTACATTGTTATTCTGTGAAGTTAAAATGGGCCACAACGACAGAGCTGGCTCTGTTTCTCCAGAGGGTCGGAAGCTAGGGAGGTTGTGCTCTGCATAATTTAGTGGGGTGTGTGTAACTTAGGATCACATCGTGACGATAAGACAGTTCTGAAATACCTTTTTTTTTATATATATCATTATTTTCTTGAAGGAGGGCGTGGGAAGATACAAGAACTACCTTCCTCAGCATCTTACTGCTCACAATATTACCAAATTTCTCTGAAGAATTGTAAGATAAAACAGGAACGAAACTTTTGTTAAATTCCTATTGCGGTTGCATATTTCTTTTTTAATTGAGATTGAGCATCTTACGACATGAGAGACTTTTATTTTATTTTACATCTATGTGATCATCACTATAATTGATACAGTCTTTGTTGAATTGAATACATTCACATGGCAGGGCGGTAGGGACGGCGGATTAGGCAGCGCTATGGTTTCTGCGACCATCACTCTAGATTTAAGTAGGCCTATGGTTTTTGTATTGAAAAAAAATAATCATATTTTGATGATGGTTGCACTCCAGAATCAATATGAATAGTGACACTTTTGCTTCTCAACTTTTCTTTGGATGTGTTCGCGCTTTCCATCGGTTTCGTGTTGTTGCTGTGCAAGCTCCCTTGGCTGCGTTGTTGTATTTTCTTCGATTTCCTCACTGCATTTTCTTACTGCTGTATTTGTTCGTTGATGTTGATTTGCCTGATGGACTGAGATAAGGAGATTACTGGAAAGGAATAAGAAAATAAATTTTATTTCATTTAATATATTTTTAAATAAAAAACAGTTTAAAAAATAAACCTTGCTATACTCCCACACATCTTATAAAACTATAGGATGCAAAGCACTCATGGTGGTCTTACAATTTGGTTTACAAATTTATACATTTTAAAAATGATTTCCATTACTAGGGTCAAATCTTTTTTTGTTATAGTATAATTACATATATTTTTTTTATAAAAATATAGTTATTAAAAATTAATGTATACATAACTCGGATCGTAAATCGGACAAGTCAACTTAACTAAAATTATATCAATCTAATAAAATCATTGTTTCAATATATATATATATATATAAATTAATATCATCTTAAAATAAATTATTTTAAGTAAAACCAAATTTATATTGATTATTCAGGTTTACTTAAAACTTATGAAGTTGATGTTTTATATATAAAAAGATTTTTTTATTTTTATTTTAAATCACCTAATTTTTTTTTGGTAAGGGTCTAGTTCCTTATAATTTTTATTAAATAAATTAGATGGAATAAAATGTTAGTTTTGTTTTTTGTTGAAATAAGAGATATTAATAAGAAAGGAGGAGGTCTTATACTAGCAAATTAGTTTATTATTATGATACTTCTCAGGAAAAAAAATAATATTATGTAATTAAGTAAAAGAAATTCAAGGACTATCTACAGTACAAATAAGATATTTTTATTTAAGTCTATTTCTTAACTCTGTGACTTAGTTATTATTTAGTATTAATATCTCTTTTTAACATATATATATATATATATATATATATATATCTTAATCTATTTTACTAAACATATACATCAAATTTAGAGTTCTTAATTAAAAGAATTCTTGCAAATAGCAACATTTATATTGTTTTTACATGAAAAGCATTTTGAATCGACAAATAAGTAGGCTAATTATCTAATGTTCTTTACTAGACTATATCACCATAAATCATTATCAATAATAGTAAGTAATTTTATGTGAATTTTTAATGAGATAAATCCCTAATTATTTACAAGCTATGGAATGTTGAGCTTCTTTTATTATTGCAATCTTGGAAGTAAAGAAACAACAGATTTTATAAAAGATTTCTGGCTTGGTGAAAGAAGACTTAAAATACAAGAATAAAAATAAAATTAGTTATAGCTTGGAGTTCAAAACTGTAAGGGTTAATTATAACATAGTTGTCAAACTTGAGGTTCAAATTGAATGAGTTTAAAATTAAATTAAATTAAATATTTATTTAATAATTGATTATTGATTAAACATTTCATTGAAAACTAGGCGACTCAACTGTATGATATAATTTTATTTTTTTTTATAATGGGATCGTTCTAGTTCTTCATTGCAAAATGGAATGATTTGATTACTTTACTTGAGGGTTAATTCCATGATTCGGACCCTTCATCAATCATAAATTGACTTGGACTTGAGAATTGTGATTATGAATTATTTCCATTAAAGTAGTTGTTCTATAAACTCATCATGAGTTTTTTTTTTTCCTTCACATAACTAGTAAAGTTTATTTTATATTCAATTATCTATAATTTATAATAAATTAAAATTACATAAGATATTTAGTAAAAAAAAAACACTTATGCCAGCGCATGCATTATCTAGTTTAGTCCAGCATTATTTTGCAGATTAAATTTAAAAAATAAATATAAAAAAATAAAAGCAACAAGGAATTTTTTAATATTATCATTAAACTCAATCCAACAAATTAAATCTAAAAACTTTTTATTCAAATCTTTGTCAAATTTATTTTTTTTTATTAGATTATATAAAATTACTCTAATGCAACTCAATCGACTTGTCGACTTCAAATAAATAAAAAGTAAAAAGTAAAAAGTAATATAAAAACCAAAAACCACATCTATAATGATTTAAAATTTGCATGTAACTTTTGCATTTCTAATTATCTTTTTGAGTATAATGAGGACAATATATTTCATTATTGATTTTTTAGGTTACCAAATTTATCGTATAATTTCTTCTATAATTTATACATTTTCTTAATTCTTTTCTTTACTTTTTGGGATAACACAATATCAAATAACTCTATTACATACATTCAATGACATACAACTACTTATCAGTTCAATTATTTTTTTATTTGATTCTTTTTCATTATTTGATCTTATATTTTTTTATTTTCTATTTAGAGAAAAACATATGTGAAATGGATATACACACACATGGTATACATAACAAAAAAAACTCAATCACTTAATGTCAGAAGTATTTTTATATGATTTAATATATTTTCAAGTAAAGTTATTAACATAATGATAAGTATTCATAGTACATAAATTAAATATCTAACAAAATTATAAATAGTGAAATGATCTAACCAATAATGGGCCACTTCATGATATAAAGCTACAACATATATATAGTATTATGAGAGTTATTAATCATTAAAAAAATGTATGCCTGTGATTCTTCATTATATCTATTAAAATTTATAATACCAATATTCAATACATTCAACTCGAGTTTAATAATACCTCAACTCATATGATAATAATAGTATTTATCACAACAACTAAAATAATATTATGATTTAATAACTAACCATAAAATACATACATGTAATTTTTATAATGAAAATAGATCAATATAAATATTTAAAATTCTTTTAATATCAATTATATCATATATATATATAATGAATTATGTACTAGCTTTTATGTCATTTAAATTAATATTTTTTATTTTTAACATTGTTTTTTATGATGAATTGCATAACACATTCAATTCCAAAATTACCCACTACATGTCACTACATGGATTCTCATTTTTTTTTAATTTTTAATTTCTCTAACAACTAATTAATATTTTATTTTCTTGTCACTTTCATCACAATGAAAAAAAAATATCAGCTTTAATTTATTGTTGAAATAGAAACAGAAATTCATCAATAATAAAATGAAAATAAACCCTAAAGTACAAAGTGTTAAGAAAATAAACACTTACTAGTTTTCTAATTATAATAAAAATGGATTTTCTAATTATAATAATAGTGGATTCAAGGGGTTTTTTCTAAGAATTGTAAGAGAAATACCATCCATGTCAGATTTAAATTTTTCAAAGAATTTTGAGGGAGCCTGCTCTAAACTATAATAGCAGTCTGAGATTAACTCATGCCATGTCTTCAGCAACTGATGCTGGCAGCTTGAGACTTCAGGGCACATCCGATCATAGTGATGGATCCGATATAGATATAGGCGTTGAACTAATTAAAAAGATGCGTTTTGAGTTATATGGGTTGATTCAAATTAATCTGAATTGATAAAAATTAAATTTTTAATATTTTATATAAAAAATTTAAAAACAATTCATATAAATATAAATCATACATATTATAAATAATAAATTTAAAAAAATTAATTCAAAAATTTTTTTATCTCACATTAAAAAAATATTATATTAATATATTATAATTTTAAATTAAAGTTCTTAAACCAAAATGGTTTTTTATCCCAAATTAAAAAAAAACATAAGTTTTTTCTTGTAAATATAAAGTATATATATTAAAAAATTTAAATCTTATATTAAAAATATAATTTTTTTTTGTGAATATAAAATATATATACTAAAAAATTTTAAATAACATATTAAAAAAATAAAACATTATTCTTGTTAATAATTAATTAATTATATATATATAAGGATTTTGGCTGAAAAAATACATTTGAAAAAAATAAACACCTTAATCAGGTTTTGCTAAATTATCTGAGTCATGAATCAACAAGATAAATCAACTAGAGTTTAACGAGCTTTTGATTATCCTAATTTTTTAACTTACTCAAACCAATTCAACCACTAAATAAACCCGCCCAGCTGGTCAAAGCATGGCTATATTATCATTGAAGCAATGACGGCAACCTTCGTTGACATGGCGGAAGGGGTGACCCAATATGCGTGTGCGCACACCCCATGCAGGCACTACTACAGGTTCGCTATCAAAGCATTCTGCATCAAATGAAATTATTTTTCAGGACTCTTCCCGTGGCTCTACAAAGTTGAGACGTCAGAATGAAAATGTGAATTTCCTTCTCAGCATGAACATCAAGTTTTGAATGTGGCTACGCAGCCAGCACTAACACTAGCTGCCACAAAATCACTACTAGTCTGATTTCAGTAAAAATATCTGCACTCTATCATGTCTATTCCATTTGAATTTAATAGGTTAGATTCAACAAACACAGCACAAAGAAACATAAAAAGATCTCAATCCAAATTCATGGATCTATTGGAGATATACGATGCTCCAGCTCCATTGATGCATGCTTCCATTGCATTTTCCCCCCCTACTAAACATACTTTGATTTTGTGAGAACTCATCCATACAAAAGGGATATCAGAAGTTCCATACTGTCAATGGCGCTTACAAGTGGGCCACTTCAAAATCAAAAATCAATATGAGTTTCATTTGGAAGGGCAGACATCAAGCAGCTGGAACCTTTTTCCCATCTTCAATGAAGTAAATGGCGGTTTCAGGAACCTGAAAGCAAAAACAGTGGAATGTAAGCTAGTTAAGCATGAAAGAGAGATACAAAACAGAATTTATAAGGCAATTTAAAGTTTGAACATATTGTTTTTAAGAACACAGTGAAGTTCTACTGTGAAAACAAAATCCCATTATTCATAAGTGAGGCACACGCAGTAAACTTCAACTTACAATTGACAAACAATATTCATAATCGAAGCACACAAGAAGCTTTCAAAACAACCAAAGCCAAGGGCATTAGTTAAGCAACTTTTGATTTTGTAAATTTCAAACATCATTTTTGTTCATACAAATATAAATATCAGCAAAATTGTTCGAATGAACAGAAATCACATAACATGAACATGATCTAATTGTATAAATATCCAATAAAGAATAGCAGGCAATTTTTCACGCAAGTAAATGTAACACATGCTACTCGACACATAATTACCATAGCATACTTTATGAATCAAAAGGCAGCATAACCATTATAGTAGCAAAAGGAAACTCTTGCCAAGTCTGTAATCTTTGTACAGACTAGCATGAATCTTTCCTCAAGAGAATTGGATATTTGAAATCTTTCTTCAGCATCATCAGCAAACTATAACTAAGTTGGCAAAAGCAAGGACTATCACATGTAACTCAAAAGCGAGAAAATAAACTTTCAAGACAATGCAGAACTTAAGAGTTAATTCTCCACTTGCATATGTGTATGGCTCTCTATTCAGGATTGGCTCTGAAAGCCATAGTTTTGAATGTCTTGAGGTTTCAAAATAAAGGTCTTTAAAATTAACTAAACACCCACAAATCAGCTTTTGACTCAAAACTTGCTTTTTAGAAGGAAAAAAAAATCTTTAGCCAACTGAATTTGGACTTGTTTCATATTCATAATTGAAAAACATGTTATGTCTAAAAGAAGAATGACACCTAAGAAGGATGTCACGAAAGAGATAGGGAGAAGGTAGAAAATGGTAGCTAGAAGATATTACATCAGGCCAAGTCTCTGTGATAAATTCCACGATATCATATGCTATGTCTCCTTGAACATCAATCTGTTCCTTCTCTGTTGGACCCTGAATATGAACAAGGAATAAAAAATTATCATTCAGAGGAACAAAAGGTGATGAATTTGGTTAATCATAGGAGGCATTTGGTGCACCTTAACAACAGATGCTCCAGTAGCAAACTTCTTCCCAAGCTTTTTGGAAGCATCACTCAATTTAATACCTGAACATAAATATTTCATCATAAGAGATACAACTAGTAACTTTAGCAATTAGTAATCAACGCGAAAAACAGCAAGATAATGATTTGAAGTCAACAAAGCATCAGACTTACCAAATAGTTCCAATCCTTTAATAATGGTGATACTTTTGCGCTTGTTGCGAACAACCTTTTCAATTACAACTTCTTGCCTTACCTATACGGAATAAAGCAAAGTGAAACAAAAATGCCATGCAGTAATTCCAGATCATTACAATTTTAGTTAAAAATTAAATCCAGCACAAAATCATCTCATGAACTAAAAGGCCAATAGTCACTAATATTTTTCCTCAATGGGACAAAAACCATCCAACAAACGTGTTCTATAAGTACTTCGCTCTTACAGTTTCACTTCATCCACACATCTTTGCCATCATATAACAAAAAGCAAACCTCTAATGCAAGCCAATTTGGGATTCCATGTTACAGAGGAGGTCAAAAATATGACAGAAATAAATATGTGTCACATGCATGATCAGATGCAATAAAGCAAATTGAGCATCATCAAGTTACAGAGGAAGCCAGAATCTCATTTCTGAAACGGAAGCATGTCGATGATGGTTGCTAGTTAACTTATCAAAAAAATTTAATTTTATGAATTGAAATTTCACATGCACATGGACAATCTCAAATGCAATGCTATCAAAGAATGAAAAGCTACCAAGACACACAAACAAGTCCTTACTTTCTTCTTGATTTTGCCACCTGGAAGCCTTTTCACTTCTTCTTGCTTAGATGATGATGTCTCTCCTGAAACCAAAAGGCAATGAACAAAAAGATAAAATTTTGGAGAACAAAAGTAATCATACCCCGTGTAATGTTTCTCGACACAAACACCCATTAAAATCTCATACTGGGTAAGTGTAAAAAACAAAAGTTACCAGAGTTAACAGAAGATGCCGACCCATCAGCACCAATTGAGGAAATTCCAACTGAGTGCAGTTGCACCGAAACCCTCTCAGCCTCCTTTTCGTCAGCCTCTGCCAACCCAAATGAAGAGATCAATTCTTTGCGTCTTAAAATCAGTCATTGCAGCAGGAAACAAGCAGAGTTCTTCTGGGTTTTCGAGATTGAAACAAAAAAATAAATAAATAAAAGTTCATACCTTTAAGGAGATCAGGGTAGAGTTCAGGGGCGTTTTTGATGAGCCAAGGCTTGCATTTCTCGAAATCAGACCCGAATTCACAATACTCTGCAGGGAGAGAGCATGTTGGGCAGTATAACACTTTCACTGGCTCAGGTTTCTCTGCCATGGGATTCTGGGAGTTTTGATAGGGGCCGATCGGGATTGATTTAAGTACTATGAAATATTATTTGATGCCCAGACCAGAGGGGAGGGAGAGAACCTGATTCTTAATGACACGTCTAAATTCTTGAAGTTTTAATATTGCTTCTTCTTTTTTTCCCCTTAATGTTTAGCACTATTTTTACATGAAACATCAAGGAACCCTAACATACTAATTTTATACATTTGCTACGTCTAAAAAAAGTGGAAGACAAATAATTTTTTTTTAAAAAAAGTTAAAATATAATATTTAATGAATATTTAGGATAAATATAGAAACAAAATATATTTATAATCAATTAAAATAAATAAAAATAAAATTAATTTATAACACTAAAACAACTCAATCTTTCACTTAAAAATGAGCTGCTATCTTTTTTTTTTAATTTAATAATTCATCAAAGATCCCGGTAATCATAAACATAAATTTCATAAATATAAACTCTCTTTTTTTTCATTCATCAAGTCTGAAGAGACACTTCTCTATCTTGCATCTTATATTTTTTCCATTAAAGTATAAGAATATATTATCTTACTTTTTAATTGGATTTTGCCATGTATTTTGATTATTTTAGAAATCAAATGTTCACCACATTAATATTAATCAAATTTATTTTTATATTAATTGAATTTAATTTTTATTTGAATTCATGTGTTTTTAGCTCAATAATTTGCATTGAATTACGAGTTTATTTTTAGGATAGTGATTTTTAATTGAATGCAGGTTTATGATTGAGTTTAAGATTAAGTTTATGTTGATTTGAACATTAAATCTTAATTCATGAGTTGTGCTTAAATTGATATTGATTTATTTGAATTAGCTTGAATTTTGAATATAAATTTATAAAATTAGTAAGACTTGTGTGAATGTTTGGCGTTATTTGGTTTTGAGTTGATAAACAATAATTTATTTTGAATTGATAAGAATTAATTTTTGACATGATTAAAAGATTGATATCTTCTCTCAAGCATAGGACTGTTAAAGTAATAAATAATTTGGCAAGATTGGGGTCGAACCACATAGGAGTTAACTATATAATAATAATAATAATAATAAGTTAAAGAGGAGTTTCAGATGTAAGAATAATATGAGGATTAAATAATAATAAAAATAGATGTAAGGTTAGAGGATCCATTAATGGTATTTCAAACAAATATAGCATAAAACTCTTTTTATTACTCAACTGGAAACCACACATAAAGAAGGTTTCAATTGGATTATAACTTATTAACATGATTATATTAGTTATCTTAATTGAATAATGTTAATACTTGTAAATATTGTCAAGTATTCATGATTATAACTTATATTAATAACAAATCAAGTTTCTTTCATAGTACAGGTATAGATTATACCATACAATTTGACTATAAAAGTGTCAAGTATTTGTTATATCAAGTGTTAGACAATACAAATCTAGATTAATCATTTAAAAGTAAGGTATTAAGAATTAATAAGACAAAAATGATAAGACATATTAATAGCAAGTTGTTTAGAATATAAGTATTGAAGTTTATATTGAATTTATATTATACTTATCATGACACCATTAATAAAATCTTTTTACCTTGACATAATAAACTTAGTTAAACATAATGAAGAAGAGAAACATAAATAAATAAAATGAGAACATGATTATATAAGTATAGTAAAGAAAATAAAAGTTATAAACAAGATATTAATGAAAGCAAAACTTAAGCATTACAAAATATAAAAAAAGAGAGCAAGGACATGATCTTGATTTGGAAACCAAAATACCTAATGCATGAAAAATGACTCCTTTTATAGGTTAAAATTCAAAACTATTAATTTGATAACTAATTATTAAGTGAGTGGTTAACTATTGACTTTGTGATAATCTTTATTTTCTTATTTGCCATAAACGTTAATGCTAACATCAAAATTTGAATAAACAATCTACATGAAAGTTCTGAGAAATTATTTCAACTTTTTAATAAAAAAATTCAATGCATTTGGACTTCTAGAACTTAAGATATAGGCTGAACATTGAACAATATCTAGGTTATAAGACATATTCAAACTTTTCTTTTGATATTAAGATTCAGACTTCCAAACAAAAAAAATTAAGTTTAGTTTTGAATTATTATGAATGTTTTAGATCTATGTCTTAGCTTTCTAACCATATAAACCAAACTAAAATCCAAGATTTATAACTCCAGATATGACCTAATGATTAAACAGTGTTCTAGTTTGAATTGAAACAACATCTCTTTTTTAAACTTAGCATTTTCTTTGTTCTTTCACTTTTAACAGTTAATCATATCAATCAATCCTTTAAATTGTGAGATATGTCTGCATTTAAAATGAGTATTTATCATAAATTAAAGTAATCTTATATTATCAAACTTATTATTATAAAGCATGCTTAAGTTAGAGAATTATTGATACTTCAAATACAAATTAATGATATAAAACTTTGATAGAAATACACTTTTAAATACTAATCAATCCTCTTATTTATATTTTAAAATGAGTTTGGGTTTCTAATAATCAAAATACTATATGGCAACTCCATCTCTTTTTTATTGATAAGAACAAAAATTCCTAGTTGAAAGATCTTAATCTAGGAGGATGATCATCGCAACGCTACACATATGCGATATAAGACACTAAAAACATTAATTAGAATTGTTAATTTACCATTGAATGTGGTTATTAGCATATTAATATAAGTATTAATAGATGAATAAATTATTAATTTCAAGAAAAATTGAAATGGAATATTATTCCTAGATTTATGCTTAATCATGACTAAAGAAAGAAAGAAAGAAAGAAAGAAAGATTTCAATAATAAACTTAACTTTAATTAAGTAAACTAAAAAGGATATGGTGTTTAACACCAATTTGAGACTTTTGCTCTGTTAGCCATCCTTTAGTATGGTACCCACATTCTCACCTATGCTAACACGTATATTATAAAAAATTCAAATCTCCATCCATATAAAATACACATTTTCATTTACAAGATAGGTGTTGCTAGAAAGAAGATTTGATTTTCTATAATTTCTTTAAAAATAGAGATCTTTGAATTCACACGTTTGTTACCTCAAATCTGGTCAACAATGTCTGGGTAGGAAGGAATTTAAATTAGAAAAGGAAACTATCTTTCATTCCAACAAGGGTAAAAAGGCCACAATATATATATATATATAAGGGTTTGTAAGATAAACGAGTATACATAAAGAGACCTTTAAAAGAGACTAAATGATAGAAGACGAATCGGCTTAAAGAGGGATGAAAAATAGAAATGAAAAACATAAGCAAAAATAGTGAAGATTTGGAGAACATCTATCTATTCCATTATCATTCTCTACTTTTGAGTGATATTCATCATATCAAGTTTGTTTCAATTTAATTTAACTATGGAGTAAACTTTTATTCTAGGATTTTTTATATAACCTTATTATGAATATGTGAACAATTTCTTCGATTGAATTATTACATTAAATTGTTAAGTATTTCATTTTATGTGTGATGCTTGTGTATGTTTGGCCAACATCTGTATGATTTAGAATTCAATTTGAGACTAAGAAGTGATAATTGTTTTAGCTATTGTTTGAAATACCTTAAGAACACTATAGGATAGAGATATTCTAGGAACTTTTATAATTGTTATAGGTTTTACAGTACTTAATAAATTTTGACAAATTCAAAACTTTTGTAGAGTCTATGAAATTTGTTTGTCAAAATAATTTATTGATACTTAAGAGATATTAATGTTTAAATTAGAAAAATCTGATTATTAACAGTAGAAATAATTAATTCAATTGAGAATGTTCATATATAAATAGTTATGGTAAGTCAAAAATCCTAGAACCTGTAGAATTGAATTCAATAATATTTAATTAGTTGGTTGTTTATTTTTAATCATTAATTTTTGTTTCATAAATTATCTTATTTGATTTCTCAAATAGATCATAATTTAAAAGATTTTGATAATTAGTATTAATTTTCATAAATCCTCATGTGACGATACTCTACTCATTATTTTATTACTTGTTACAATTCGTGCACTTATGAAATTAACCAACGAGTTTTTAGTGCCATTATTGCGGATTTTTTTATAAAATTACTAATAATATCAATTGGAGTTGAATTTGATCTAATTTGATTGCTTGTTTGCCTTCAGCTCTTTAGGTATGTTGTTTAGTGCATGAGAAGCAATAAAAACCAATCGTTAGTGCTTTATAATCTTGAGTTGAGAGAACTGTAAGGGGATTAAGAAAGACTCAAAATAGTTTAGACATCATGTCAGACAATGAAAATCCTGAGCAAGACATACATGTATTGAGAGATTTTGCTCTCCTACAGGTGACAGGAATCCGTTCTATTATCAAGAAACCAAGGATTGAGGCCAATAATTTTGAGATCAAACCAACAATATTGCAGATAATTTAAACCTCAATTTAGTTTTATAGGTTGCCAAGTGATTATCCTAACACTCATATTGCAAGTTTCTTGGAAATTTGTGACACATTTAAGCATAATGACATTACTGATGACACGATTCACCTCAGATTGTTTTCTTTACAAGATAGGGTGAAGAACTGGTTAAACTTTATGCCTGTGACTCAGTTATCACAAGGAAAATTTAGCTAAGAAATTCCTTACTAAATTTTTCCTACCAGCCAAAATAGCAAAAATGCTCATTAAGGTATCTAATTTCACCCAACTTGAGAGTGAACCACTATATAAGGCATGAGAGAGATATAAGGATTTTTTAGGTGATGCCCTCACCATGGACTGCCAAAATGGATGTAGGTGCAGAATTTTTACAATGGATCAAAAAGAAAGAGACGTGGAAAAAGAAGAAGTTTGGTGGAGACAAACCTAAATATATTGTTGGCAATGGATAATCAGAAGTGAAGGCAAAATATATGGGTTCAAAATCAAATTTATATGTTTTTATTTGTCAAAGAAATCATTTTGTGAAGAACTGCCCAAAAAGGGGACAAATCAATGTTATCTTAATAGAGGATGGTGTTAAAGAAATAGCATGCTAAAATTCAATGCATATGTTAAATAGTTGTATTAGGGGATTTGGTAAAAAGGTTAGCCTAATCAAAGGGGATTTGGCTTGGCCATACTGCCTTAGGTGAGGGAGAATTAGGAAAGTTTTATGCATCTTAGTGAAAAAACATACCTTAGTAAAGAAATCAAAATTGGTTGTTATACGATGAACATAAGCAATTATATTGTTTATTTTTTATTTTATGGAAAAGGGTGGAATACTGGGATGTTTATAATTCATTCATTTTTATATGGTTTTGTTTATAAGGAAAGGGATGAAATATTGCGATGCTTATGAAAAAATGATGAAATACTAGGATGCTTAAGGAAAAAGGGTGGAATGCTAGGATGTTTATAATTTATTCATTTATATATGGTTTTGTTTATGAAGAAAGGGATGAAATACTGAGATGTTTATGATTCATTTATTTCTGATAGAAATGTCTAAATTTCATTAAAAAAAAAGCTTACAAATAAATGAATTAACATTCGAGATTGCAAAAGAAATGATTATTATTTGTGTGTGATTGTGTTTCATATAATTTTCTAGAGATCATAAAATTGGTCTCAACATATTGATTTGACTTTATTGAAAACAAGACCCTGAAAAGAAGTAAAATCATAACATGGTTCACAATAAGTTGATGATGGGAATGTTAAATCCTTGTTCACTGTAAACTTTATGTGAATAACAGGTTCATACTAGCACGAATATAAACTAGGATGATAGATAATCTAAGTCATGAAAAACATAGCTAACCTCGCAACAATAAGACTAATAGTTGGCCAGGAAAGTTGCATTGGTGTTGTAGGTGGCATTTATAGCATAATAATAGATGGTTATGGACGTTATGAATATGATTAGTTATAGGTAAACATGATCAAATCATGAGAGCATGATTAGACAGACATGAAACATAGAGAAAGTTATTCTTGATGCCAATAAGTTCACGAGAACATAAAGGAATACTAATACTAACTTGCTAGGAAAAAAGACCCTCATATGCCAAACTATCCAAATAATGCTGAAAACATAACCCATAGGTTGTTAACAACCTACTTATTTTTATCATTTTTCCTTTAAATGATCATTTTTCTTTCTTTCATGTTTTTCAATGAATGTTTTTAAAATATAAAAAATAATCATTATGCCATTATTGCATGACAAGAATTGTAAGAAACTCATTACTTGTTACAACCATTTAGTGGACATACCAAATAAGATTCAAACTTGTGTAATAACCAAAGTAATATTATTTAAGTTCATAAGGTCTCAATAACTAAGAATGATGCTCATGTTCAAAGATTATTGAATATAATTCTTAGACTTCTCTCTTCCTAGTTTATAATCAATATTGACTTTAAAAAACAAAAGAGAACAAAAATTGTCAATATTTCTTTTTTGTTGTTTCTGATATGTTGGTTTCTTAAATATTAGACGAGGATAAACCCTTTTTAAACATTTTTTTTACCTTCACAAGTTGAAGAACAAACTCCAATGTCTTTTTGCTATAAGTTATGACCATCATTATCTTCAAAACACTCATTCGTTTTCATGATATTTTTCTTGTATTTGGAGAAACTATCTCTCTAATTTCTCAAGCTCTTAGGTTATTTCTGAGAGAACCCAATCTTATTATTGTTGAATTTGTGCATGATTTTTTTTTGGCAATATTTATTGGTTTCTTCATTCCATCAAATCAAATTGCCCTTGTTCTAGGATTTATTTTTAAAAAATTAGCACAGTAAATTAAAAATAATAGTGAAATAACATAGTTGGAAAAAAAGATAGTGAAATAGCATGGTTTGTACTTATCATTATTAAAAAAACATGATATTTATAGCTTATTGCTATTCAAAATAGAGACATAAAAAAAAAATTAAATGGACAAGTAAGAGGAGAGATGAAAGAGAAAAGGAAAGAAAAAATAAAGAACCCTATAAAAATCCTGAGATTTCGATTATGATACCACCAGTACCATAAAAAAGATTTCGATGAAACAAATCCAATAACATTAAAGGCGTTCATCAATAATGACATGAGTGAGCCATATTTTCTACCAAAAATAAGTAAATCACCCACCACTTGTAAGCGATAAATGTGATACACTCAAATCACCTCTTGTGACCTTTATTGATGTCATTCAATTTTTTTTATCAATATATTTGTAATGGTACCAGTGATGTTATAATCGAAGCTTTAATATATCTCTAAGGTCTCTTTTTTTTTTTCATTGTTTCTTTTTCTCTCTACTCTCTTCTGTCCATTTAATGAATTTTTATGAATTTTTTATTCTGAATAGCAATAATATATAAATATCACGTTTTCCATTCACAACATCTGTAACTTGTGTTATTTGATCAATACTTTTTTAACTATATTATTTCATCAATATTTTTTTTTAAAAAGGAGCAAATAAGCAAAAATAACCTTATGTTAACACCAAATTGTTTGTCTCAAAATTCATCACCATCACTTCTTGACAAATAATGTAATGATTTATGTGGTTGTTGATAAGTTCAACATTTTTAGAGACTAATCATAAATATTGACAGAGTTTTATTTTTAAATGGAATAAAAATGATAGTTAAAATTAAATTATATGATAAGTTCAACTTAATTGTAAAGGAGCTAGTAAAGAATAACAAGTTAGGATATGATTTGTTTGATTGATTTGAATGATGATGATAAAAATTACTTATATTTATAATGGTGGAGAAATAAATATTATATAAATAAAGACTAGTTACCTTACTCATATTATATTGTGGATCAGAATAAAAATTTTCTTGATTTTATAAAAGAAAATATGCAAGTGTCATCAATGTATTTTCTAGCAACAAGAAAATATTAATTGTGAACTCACAATTTAATGTATGTTAAATATGGTAAAAAAAAATTCTTTAAATTACAATTTTAAATTATTTATTTACTAGAATATTTATTTCTTAGACAACATTCTATCATTATCACAAAAGCAAGTTTCAATTAGAAAAACATCCTGATAATTTGGATATGATTATATTAAAACCCACAAGAATAATACCATACTTGTGCATTGCCATAAGGAACTCGTTGGCAATATCAATAAATTTTGTATAACAAGTCAACTTAGAGATATCTCAACCTGAGTCCTTACCTAACCTAAGCTTGTGGGGGTTGATTTGATATGATCAGGTTGACTTGGTAGGTAAAAAAAACCTCAAATGATTAATAAAATTGTGATTGAACTTAAAACATTCAAGATGAAATCTCTTTTAAAAAAATATAAAAATGATGACATATCAGATCGATGCTTGTCAACTCAAGCTAGCTTGTCAAGCCTATGACTTAGGTCATGGACTTAACTGAGTTTCATAACATTTTTTTCAAAAGCATTTTTATTTAACTATATAATCACTAAAGCAAAAAAAAAATAAAATCACTTGCTATTTTTTTATAAGCAGCCAATTGTTACGAATTATAAAATCAAAAGATCAAATATGCATACCTAACCTTTTTATTTATTTTTAGCTCCTTAGAAGTAAAATTTTTTTGAAAACATATTGTGTAGAAGCTCAAAATCCAACTAGATAGGAGGTTGAAAAATCAATGATGGATACTTTTGGAAAAAGAAAAAAAAAGATTTTCAACTCATTTTAATTTAAAAACATTTAATAAACATCCTAATGATCCAAGGGAAAAAAAAAATCTTCCAACTCAAAACAAGTTAAGATTGGTCAGAAAAATACAAAATTGAGTTGAAAAAAATCCATATCATCCTGATATATATATATATATTTGCAAGATAAAGGGTAAAAAATATACTAAATGAAACTCCTTTTATAAAATAAAATTTATTAATACTAAAAACATCTTGTTTTATAATTAGATTTTGATCAATTACTGATTTTTTTTTATTTTTTACTTTTTCTTTCTTCATTATTTTTTAATAAATTTTCTTTATTTTTCAAAATAAACAAAATGAAGTTTTGAACCAACGAGAATTGCAAAATTTGCAAAATACTAAGGAGATCAAAATTAAACCCCAGTAATTTCACAAAAAAGCAAGTATAAATATACCTTGTTCACATATAATACCAAAACGGATTTGATAGGTATCTTGTGACCCTTTATGGGTTTTGGCATCACAGTTACTGCTGCCTATTTAAAATTCTAATGTGATTTGGGTTTTAATAGCTTGATTCGATTGATGTCTGAGGGTCGTTCTTCACTTCTTGGAGGCTTCAATTGTTATTTTTTTTGGCCTTTTTAAAATTAAGCTACATGTTTATGAGATTTGTTTGTTTAGTTTTTGGATTAGGATAAAATAATTCATAATCTACTCTGCAAGTTGATGTGGTCCTTTCTCGTTTCTACTTGACATCGTAGAGAAAGGATTGGTAGAATATGAAGTGCTGTTGTCTTCCTATTTAGTCTTGTTTTTTGTAGCCTGTTGTGTCTTTTTCCCCTTAAAAGGCTTCAAATTCCTTTCAAGTTTTTAGATTTTTTTAAACTTCATTATTGTTAGAAATACTCTTTGCAGTTGTTCAATGCCAAAGTCTCAACCTTTAAAAATGAGCCTTTCTTTCTTGTCAACTGGAATTCTCTCTTTTACTATGATCTTCTATCAATCTGCTATCATTCCTTTATAGCCCCATTTGAATCAATTTCTGCCTTCACAATTCGTGTTCACTGGTGCAAAATCAATTTGTTGCTGGCGTTCTTCTATTTCTTGTTCCAGCATATTCTTTTAGTTGTGAAAGCCTAGGAGAATATCAAAAGAGAGGCCTCCTGTTGATTCTTTTGATTTTTTTTTTTAATTAAAATATAAGAAAATATTATATATTAGAAGTAACAAAGTCAGAGAACCAATAAGTCAGAATATATAAAAAGCCATTAAACAAAAAGAAAATAAACACATACAAGAACAAGTGAATGCACAACAGCTATCCTATTAGCTGACAACCAGTAAAAACACGAAACAGAGCCAGCAAAGCAACCTTACAAAACAAACAAAGCAACCTTACAAAACAAGCAAAGTAACACACTGCAAGGCACAAACCATAAAGAAGCAGTAGCTCTAGAAAGGAGGCACCATAGACTTCAACTAACAACATACCAAACCGGGCTTGCGGGCAGCAACGAAGCAAAATCCTGGAATCCCAGCATAGGAGATCTAGTAGCCAGCAAAGGATTTTGATTTCATGTCATGATGATATGGTGAAGGTACGAAATACAGGGTAGTTTGGTTGGCAATTGGTAATGGAGAGTGATTTGGAATTTGGGAAAAAGCCAAGAATGTGAAGAGATCTTGAAAATCAAGATGTTGGTTTTATTCTTTATACAGCTATGATTGAAGGACTTTGACAGATGGCTCTGGGAATCAACCTGAGACCATTAACTATTACCACTCAACGATCTACTAAAATGGTTAAAATCTCAATTAATGGCACTATGAAAAAATAATTACAACATTAAATCTATGATAAATCAAGAACACCCATAATTATTGGCAATTGAAGAAATCCAAGCTATGAGAATTTTCAACTATCTAGCACTAACCAATCCAAAACCATCATCAACAGCAACTTGTATTCACTTGAATAATTGCCTTTTGAAAATTTAATTTTAAAAAACAATTATTTTTTCTACTTAAAGAATGATAATGATAATGATGTAATGATAATTATTTATTTTTTATAATTAATTTTTAATTTATAGTGGTTAATTAAAAGATGATAATGATGTAAATTAATTCTTATTAATTTTTCAATCTTTTAACTTTTAAAATTCATTAAAAGAAGGATGAATGAAAAATTTTAAAATTATATTTTTTTTGGATTTTCACACTCTCTTCCTCAACTTATATTTTTAGTTCTTTCTTCTCATTTTATGCTTTAATTTTTCTTTTAAATCTAGAATTTAGATTTATATTGTGGACATATTTGAGTTTTATATTTTTTGATTCAAGAACCTCATTTTAGAAGTGTATTTAAACCGGAATGGTAGTGTTGTAACCTTGAAAGACATATTATATATATATTCTAGTTACATAAGTAAGGAGCAATAAAGTTTTAATAACAAATTATTCATCCTTGACAACAACAAAATTAAGATTCATTATTTTAAAGTGTTTTAATAAATAAATAGTTTTTTATTTTAATTTAAGTATAATTGATTTAAACATATTTTTTTTGAGTTTATAGATTTAAAAATATTAGATTGCTTTAGAAGTAAGAGTAATCAATAAATTAAAAGTAAGATAAACATGTAAATAAAATATAAAGATAAATAAGCATAGGAATTGTAAAGAAAAAAATAAATATAATAAAATAAGTTGCATAAAAGATAAAATACAAAGTTGTAAATAACTTATAAGTTAAAATATGAGTAATATAAGATTTCTAAGAACTTGAAAGAGATTTTATACTAAAATCCTATGTTGATAAATTACAAAGAGATATATTCCTTAAATAATACTTTTCAACCCTATTCTTGTCCACAAAAACAAAAAATCAGCCTTAAACAAGAAAATCATTCATCAAGACCTTAGCTCTTAGTCTATTTTATACAAGGAAAGAAAATAGCCTAAGGCTAGAAAAACTCTACTTCATGTTAAGCTAAGCCTAACATTTATTCACCCACTCATTCGGTCCAGAGGCCTTCTAAGCCTAACAAGCAATTCTCAAAATTTCTATCATCTTGGTCCATGGTTTTTGTCTAAAACATCGCCCTCTTGATCTATTCTAGTCGAGCTATAACTACTCTTGTCAAGAAATCCATTACCACATTGCAACAGAACAATATATATATAAACTGGTCTAAAAAGGACTTCAATTAATGAATCCAGAATTAAAAGGCATGGATGATTTCTACATAATTAAAATGATCTTTTCGTGGACAAATTGATAACTAATTGTTTTTTATTTGTTAAAAGAGAGACAAATTGAAGAACTACAGGATCAAAATAAAAAAATATAAGAAAAATAAATGATAATTTAAAAGTCCGTGCTTAACATTCACTTTGAACCTCTTACTTTTCAAATAAAAACTTTTCAACATCTATAAGTTTTAAAAATTAATTTTGATACAAAATTTTAATTTTTTATTGTTTTTATTTATTTTTAGTTTAAGAAAAGAAAGAGAGTTTATGGATTATGGTGGTGATGAGAAAAACATTAGTTTACAACTAATCTAACCACTAAAAAATTAATTTTAGTGTTGGAATTTAGGTTTATTTTTATTTTTGATCTATTTTTTAGGTTATTTGAATATATAAACAGGTTAATTTAAATTTCTATGATGTTTTTGGGTCAAATTATGGTTTAAAAATAAAATTACAAGTGTAAAACACTCAAGCCCCGATTTCTAATGACTAAATAGTAAGTAATGTGTCATTTGTTTTTGTTTCAAAAAAATATCAAAGTCTAAGTGTGCGAGAGGAGTAGACTGGTTAATACACCTAGTTTTTTTTTTAATGTTTGAAAAAGTTGGGTCACTCAGACCCACATGCTTAGTTTTTTTTTTAATTTTATTTTTTAGTTTTGTTATATATATATATATATCAATTTTATTGTTCAATATTAGTTTTATTTTGCTTTCCATTAAATTATTATAGTCCCAAATAATTTTTTATTTTTATTTTTTAATGCTTGATTTTATAAGAGTTTATTTTCATTGTTATTTTTTATAGTTATTAAAATTATTTTTAAATTTATCAAGCTAACTGAATCATATAAAATTAATCTCCTAAAAAATATATTAGCGAATACCTAACCTTTTTAGCTACATTAATTTTTTTTTCTTTCTATCTAGACTACAACATATTCCAATCCAATGACCTAATAATAATAATATACAATGTTTTTTTTGTTTATTTTGGATACGAATACACATGACAGTGTTAGTGTCATCAACTTTTAGTTAAGCATAAGCTATTTGTCTCTTTTCTCGTGCTAAAAATCAAAAAATAAAAAAAAATAAAATTTTATACTGAAATTGAGTTTTTAAATTAATGAATAGATAAAATGTTATAATTTAAAAAGCAAAAGGGATAAAGGGAATTTTTTTACCACCGTCACTCTTCTTCTTCTTTTTTTTTCACTTTGACTCTGTATATTTAAATCTTGTCATTTTTTGATAAATTTATCTAAATTAGTCTTTAATTTAGACCTATAAAAGTGTACTTAAGAAAACAAAATTTGAGGAATTAAAATAATATATTTTTTATTTTTTAAAAATTATTTTTAATATTAGCATATAAAAATAAACTAAAAAATATTAAATGAAGCAAAAAAATAAAAATTAAATTAATTTTTTTAAAAATTATTTTAAAATAAAAAATACAAATGAAAAAAAATCAATATCGTCTTTTTTGGATAACCTGGGAGTTGACGTGTGCTGCTTGTTTTTGAAAGGCGTTGTGACCATAGTTTTAAAACCCGACCCGGTCATTGACCTGGTCCAGTGATCGGGTCACGGGTCAGATGGGTTGACTCGGGTTAACCCGGGTCAACCCAAAAAATACCTATATAAAACATCTAACTAATTATAAATTTATAATGTAACACTTATATAAACCAAATTTAAAATTTAAATCAACAACATAAATTTAATTCAATATACAAAACACAAACCAAATATAAATTCTAAAATATGTTAAACAAAATATTCAACAACATAAATTCTAAATCAACAACACATTCAACAACATAAATTCTAAATCAACAACACATTCACTTTTGTTAAATGAACACATTAAGTTCTTCTGTGTCCATGGGAGCAAAATTTGGATCAAATGTTGATGGAAATGAGTCAATCTCATCAACACCGAATAAATCATCAGCATGCTCCTTTGAAACTTCATCATCACAACCATCTTCAATCTCATTAACATTTATGACATCTACATTTCAAACATGATTAACAAATAAATATTATGTATTAAACAATATTTTATTTTAAATAATATTTATCACTAAATAACCAATCATTAATTACCATCATCTAAAGTATCTTGTATAGTCATAATTGATAGAGCTTAATGAAAACTCTCTACTTCTTCCGTTGTTAAGATTGATGGGTCATCTTCAACTACCCAATTTTCAATGTCAAAAATTGTCTCAACATTAATTAGATCATAATTTTGTCCTTTCCAATAATTCCTATATATTAAAAGTAAAGGTAAACACAATATAAGTATTAATAATGCTACTAAACAAGATAAAATAATATTTAAGGAATTAGAGAAAAGAAAAATACTTTTGTTTCAATCTTAGATTGCAATGGACGTAAACAAGGTCATTAAGCCTTTGGTGCTCCAATTTATTTCTCTTTTTGGAATGAACATGTTCAAACATACTCCAATTTCTCTCACATTGACACGACGAAAAGATTGATGTCTTCTCCCAAGTGCAGG